>PVKB01005860.1:0-82050 GCA_004027205.1 Ctenodactylus gundi
AAACAAGCTTGGGTATAGTAATTGAATTACTGAGAACTGGGCTATTTGAGAGATTTACTTCTTTTCTGGAATTTTACATTTTTTTCTTATAGCTTCATATAATCCAACTTTTCTTTTTCTGCCTCACTTCTCAATTTCATGTCCAATTTTGCATGTAGGCGCCAATGATTTCTGAGGAACATCGCCAAAGAGCACTTCCTAGGATCACCACGGGCACAGAACTGCTGCTCTGTAGGCTGGGCTTTAGAAACTTGGTTTTTCACAAGAGAAGGCTAAGGATGGATTTTCTTCCAGCCAGTGCTACTTAATAGCCTTTGCACCGGCTTCCTCAGCAGTATCCACCCTATCACCAGATCACCCAAGAAAAGCACGTGTACCATTCATTTATTCACTTCAAATTCTGGAGATGTCTGTGCCAGGCGCTCTGCTATAAAGTAAAAGGTAATAGTGAGCACATGTCACAGTGAGCCTGCTAAGTCTCCACATGTGACAAAATGCAGACAACTCTGCAAATAGATTTAATTAATCTTATTCATATAGAATATATCGTGCATTTACTAGGAATTTGGAATACGAAGATGACCGTGTTGAGTTTGACACACTTTAATAAAATATCTAAGAGATGTCAAAAGTAAACTCTATTTTAATTGAGAACAACAATGGCATTAAAAATAAAGATGCAGAATACAGGAAATAACGTAAAGGGGATCCCAAACTGACCTAATAAAGAAGTTATTAAAATAAAGATTGGGTTCCACAAAATCAGCTGGCATGTATTGTGGAGATGGGAGTCAGCTAAGGGCACAGCAGAAAAAACACTGATTTTATACAAAGCGTAAGTCTTAAAACAAAACTCATCTTTAGTTTGATCTTACTGTTGTTATTCTGCTGAAATTACGTAGCATAATTAAACTGCTCCAGAACAGGTGTGGGAACATAAGGTGACCAAAGTCACTTGGCCAGGCCTGGTCAAGGAGCTGGCACAGTAGATGTGAGGCACAAAATGCAGCAGGCTAAATTTTAACTTATTAACTTTTTATGGCCAGAGAAAGATATCATACATATCCAAATGTCCCTCTGCAGAATAGAGTTTAGCCACTCCTTCTCCAAAAGTAGTGATGTATGTTGGTGGTTTTAACCCTATACAGATGTCGTGTTAAGTGAAGTCTTCAAACATGAAAATCATGCACTTGCTGAGTCATACACACAGATGTGGTAGCAGCAGTGGAAGAGCCTGCCTGCAACTGGCTCGACAGCGTCATTTCCATTTGGCTGTGAAGTTTGGGGAAGTGTGGACTGGTGGACATGTAAACAGTTTAACATGTAAAAACGTTTCTCAATCCCCCTGGTTCAAGGAATAAATCAGAGATCTGTATTGATGAGGTACAATTGAAGTAGATCATGAGAGTTCACATATAAAAATCACCACAGTAAAATAGATACTGCCGTGAGCTCCCCTTCGTTCAAAGATACTAATCCCCTCATTCCTCGCCACCTCTCAAGCAGCCCTGGAGATTCCCTTTCATAAAGGCCCTTAGCAGATGTAAGAAAAAAAAAGTCTGGTGAACACTATCGTTGTGTCCCACCCAACAGCAAGGCTGCATCCTGCACTTTGCAAGCACTACCAAGAGGCAGGCTCACGAGAACACAGAGGTGTGTCCTAGGCCACCTCGCTCAGTGGCTCTGTCACCAAATGAGCTCTGGCTGTACTCTAAGCCAAAATGACCACGAGAAGTAAAGGTTTTAAATTGATTCAGGACAAAAAGCAGCCATCACTCTTCATCTGAAGACTCCTAAGAAAGGACCTGCAGAATTACTCCAGATAACGGGAAGATGGGGTGAGTGTGTTCAAAGCAAGGAGTATAATTGGAAGGTGATTAATGGTAATGTGTCTTTTACTGTAACTTTTTTTTAAATTTGAAGGTTTATTATAGTTTTTGACTATACAAACTCTGCTTATTTTGTGCATAATTGCAACTTAGATAAAAGATACCAATTTAATTATAGCTATAATCAAAGTATATGAAGGCAAATACTATTTCATTAATAAAATATGTCCGTGACATAAGTAGAGTAAGCAGTGTATTAATAGAACAGCTGAGCAAATTCGGAACTGAATTAAAATCAAAGTCACATTCCACGAAAAATTAGGAAGCAGATTTTGTAAAACAAAAACACTCCTGTCAAAATCAGAAAATAGAAAGGCAGGGAAACAGGTGAGCATGTATGAGCAGAGGTTTTGAGATTCCAGTACCTCCTGAGCAAAATGTCTCCATTGAATGACAAGTTATTTCAACTAAAAATGAATTATCTTCAGGCAAAAATACCATCAATACCACTGAGGGCACCACTCCATGCAGTGCACATACTTTAGGAAGCCCACAGACCTGTCCTAACAAGGCATAACTGTGGTTTCCGTAACCTGTAGTCTGGGTTTCCAGTTAAACCAGAGAACAACATTTTGCATTCCTGCACTTAGCAAGCACTATCAAGAGACAGGCATTCCCCAGCTTAGCTCTGGCCTCTTTTCTAATTTCCCACCAACCTAACCAGGACCGGAGGCTGCATGAAACCTCCTCACCTTGTGTTTGTTGCCAATGGCGCCAAACAGGGGTGACAGATGGATCGCACTGCTAAGTCATCCACTGACTCTGAATTCAGGGGCCAAAAGATTAATGGGTCATCAAAAGACAAGTAGAAGGAAACTAAGCCACTAAGTGTGCCTTCAAGAAGCTGTTTATCTTAATGTCACAGAGAAGTAGGCATTCTATGACTAGCTCCTATCATCATCAAAGTAACAGGGTATTTCTGAAAAGCAGTCATCAAGGAAAGTAGGTCTTGAGTAGCTCTATATGAAAAACTTTGAATGTAGATCCTCTATAACTCATTTTAGGTTTTTCAGGTAAGAATGAAAATATTTTAATGTCACTTTTGGGGTTTTAGGAATAGTTTTATACTATTAGTATAGTGTGACCATTTTTCCAGATTGGTAAATAAGTTGACTGAAGAACTTGTTGCTGGTTTTTTTTTTTTTTTTTTTTTTTGGCACCAAGAATTCCACTCACAGTCACATAAATTCTAACTACATACTATACCCCTGAGCCACACAGATCCACTAAGTAATAGATTTGTTACAATCTCAGTCTGAATTTTTTTCTAACTCTATATTTGTGACATATTTAATGGGGTTGTAAAACCAACGCATCATCATCAGATTCTTCAAAAAAGCAAGAAACGAAAAACAGTACATTATAGTTTAGAATTATTTCTTAATACACACACAGTACATATCATATATTAAAATGTGATCATATGTATGTATAAGTATGGTTCATTATAACTTTAACATTTTTCCTTATGGTGAAGTCTTGATCAAAAGGTTTTAAAAATACTTATTGAGAAGAACATGGCTTAGAATATGAACATTTTAATAAACCTGACCTTAAAATATAGGTAACATAATTGTTGATTCTTGCATACCAGAAACTGAGCTAGGCATCTGACTTTTAATACTCACAAAAATATATGGCAACTTTGGTGTGTGTACTTCATGGGTAGGCAGATTTGCCTAGAGTTGTACAAACAGATCAGTATCAGGAAGGGATACCACACCAGATCTGAAACACTCAAGGCCACAGGAAGATAAGCCATGTGGAGTGAGGGCTCGGCGATGAATCACAGTGAAGATCCATCCTAGCACCCTAAGAGGCGTAAACACCATCACTCACACCATGTTTACCATAATACATTGTTAAAGCCAAGCACCCGCGGCTGTGTGTTATTTATGGCTTATGATAGCTTAGAAGAAAAATAAACCTAACATCACGTTGAACTAGGTTTTGTCAACTTGATCTGTTCATAGCCTTGGGGCTGCTCACATATTTGGGAAGCCAAGCAGCTAAGCGACTCGGAGTTTCTGCGTTCTGTCACCTTTCTTCCTTATTCCATAAATCAGAGCAGACCCTGTGTACCTGGAAGTAGAACACAAAACTTGCACCATGTTGTTGTTTTAACTCAGAGAAGAGTTTTAGCTCAGAAAAGAGTACAAACAATTGTGAAAGCCTTGCAGTTTTTCTAAAGTATTAGTATGGCAAAATAGACAATATTCTGAAACATTGACACAAGCCAAAAAGTAGTGTAGGATATACACAGAAACAGAGAAAAGGAAAGAAAAGAAGGAAGAGAGTGAGTGAGCAGCAAGCAAGAGAAGGGGGGGGGCAGAAAGACTCTGTCTTGATGGTAAAGAGAAAAATACACATCTTCATCTGGAATTCCATTCAGAGGACGGTGCTGTAGCACTAAGCCCACTACTTCCAACTCCAGTTAGCCATTAGTCACCTACAGTTTTATCTGTAGCTTAAAGTATAATGAAGCTAAATCAGGAAAAATGAAGGAACAGAACCATAATGCATTGTGCAAGACACACTGTTAGCTACTGTAATATACATATGGAGACAGAGAGGTCAATTGGCTTCCCACTGACCACAATTTAATTTACGGTTTTCTAATGACCCAGGATCATACACTATCAATACATAAGCTGTCGCAAGGACAGGGTGCTGTCCTTATCCTGCCTGCCCTTTCCAAAGCTGCCCACCTTTCCTGTGCAGACCCAGCACATTGACTGGCAAGGAATCCTACAACCCACCTACCACAAGCACCTGCTGACATCCTCTCTGCTTCTACCAGATATCACACTTACTATGGGCAGTATAGAATCTGAACGCAGGTGAGGGCTTTTTTTTTTTTTTTTGTAACTCAAATGTTTAAAAATACATATAGATCCAGGTACTACATGAGGAGAAATAAATTAAAATTAAATGAAATTAAATGTTACGAATACATGGTGTCATTTTTAAGACTCTCTACTTGAAGTATTCAAGTCAGCCAGTTACCCTGGAATCAGCTCCTAAGGTGTTACTGAGTCATTGGCTTCCGCTGAGTCAATAAATCAAGTAACATTCTGACAATATCATAGTGTGCTCTTTTGCCTTTGAAAATTGTTTGACTTTACATATTATCTAGCTACATTTAAAATGTAAATCCTACCACATACCATACCTGTTGGAACTGACTCACATCGATTTTGCACGAGAAGAGACTTAGCAGTACTACAGTTAGCCATCTACTCTGGAGGAATGAGGGGCCTTTGAAGCAATCAGTTGCTAGCTTGACAGAAGTTTAAAGCCATACAGATTGTATCTTGAGCTCCCAGCATCCTAGAACTTCATTAATCTCCATCTAAGAGGCAGCAGAGCCTTATACATAGGCTTATTTATAGTGATACTTGTGTTTCACACAATTTGCTTTGAACTCCATATCAAGGGAAGTGATTCATGGTATTATCTTTAATTTTGTAATCTTCAATCTACCATAGAAGTTCTACCCTTGGCTGCAGTCACAGTACTACACCGCGTAGAGCTATGGTTGACAAAGATCAGGACCATTCCCTCTGGAATAAGAATGTCTCTCCTGACCCAAGTTCATATCCTGAAGCCATTTTGCCATCTTAAAGTACATAGTCTCTCCTGTTATTCTAGTAGTATTTTTTAAACCATGGAATAACAAAATATCTTTGTGACTGTTATTTACGAAGAATTTTTTTCTTCACAGAACACTGTCATTTAATGTCTTCGATAGAGTTGTAAAATTTTGCTTATTTGAAATTTCTTACTGAGTTTGTGGATGATATCAATGCCAATTTCTAAGTCTGCGATATACAACATAGATGGCCCTGGGTTTTTGATGAACTACATCCCAATAATCTCTCTATAAATTGGAAACATCCTGAAGTCAAAAGTGCATTGAATCCATCGAAACCACCAAACGCCACAGTTTATCAACATCGCACAGAGCAGGGTTTTCACTGTTCACTTTAATGACTCCAGGCGTCCTGGGAACTGTGGCCGGCCGCCACATCCCAGCAGCACCAGTGTTGAACACACACCATTAGCCCGAGAAAAATGAACACACTTTCCCACTACAATCACCTTTAAGAGTCACAAGTGGAACTAACAAAAGGCAAAGAACTTCTGCATACAACGTTTTACGCAAGGTGTCACCATGGGAGGAAATGACATGAAAGGCGTATCTCTCTCTATGACTTCCTACAATTTACAATTATCTCCAAGTGGTTAAACTGACAGGGGGCTACTATACTCTGGATGCAATTATGTTTTTTTGCATTATCTTTTTGCTTTTATTTTCCCTGAACCACTGCCCTTCCGCATTCCCTCCAACCACGCTTCCCCCAAGGTATAATGCTGACACATTGCCACAGAGTTCCCTTACGTGCTAAATGAGATGGTATATTGCTAAAAGCCCAACACAACAATAAGTGCTCAAGACATGACACTAATAGTAGTATCATTATTTTTATAGGCATAGACTCCAGGTGTTTTATCAACTTAATGCAAACGTCAAGTTCAAAGACAAAAGAGGCACAGCTCCAAGTCACATGAATGAATACCTTAAGTAAAATCACATTTTGCAACTGATTTGCTACGCAAATAAGAAATGAAAACTCAGAAGAAAGGAGCATCACAACAGAAATGTTTGAGGACCATACTAAAAGACCTTCTAGAGCTAAGTTCTAAGGTGATTCCTTAGTGACATGGAATCCTTCCTTGCTCTGTCTGTCAAATAAAGAAGGTGCCTAAGGAGCCGGTGGGGCCAGGGAAGCCCTTTTACATAATGATGGCTTCTGCAGGACAACGTAAGCTACAGGCAAACGAGAATCATGAATCTAGGAATCAGGAAAACCAGCTTAAATATGTAGCAAGCATGTAATATCACCAATTTGTGCAGTTAGAACTACAAACTGTAGCTGCGTGCCATCTGGTAATAAAGTGTAAAGCTTCTGCTGCCGTTCCAAAAGGTGCCTGGGGAGAGAAAGGGCATGCAGGCAGCAGATTCAGGGATAAGTCAGGCCTTGCAGAAGACGTGTTCAGAGGTGTCCTCTCCAAAATAAAAGAAAGCACTCTGCGTCTTGGTAGACTGCGGAGTTCTTTGTATGATTTTTATCAGTAACAGGATTAGATGCTTCACAGTGTCACTCATCATATTCGAGGAAGAAAGAAAAATATTTGTGTCAGAACGTTTGAGATGACTTCGCACGGACGTCATCCAGAGGCCGTGCCACCTACAGCAATACCTGCTCTCCCGGGCACAGGAAGTCAAGTCGTGGCAGGCCCCACTTCTCCAACACCTTCGCGTGTTGCATTTTTTCCTTGAAAATAACTAATAACACGTACTGCTGTTGCATTGTCTTCTCAGTAGAAAACTGACCTTTCTTCTTTTACACCATCAGAATGTTACTCCACTGGAAAAAGGCATTTCCTTTAGCAACAGTAAAAAATTTTAAAAGCACAATTTCAGAACTGCTCAGAGTATTAGCCATCACCTGGGCTGTCTTGGGACCTTGCCCATTTATTTCCAGTTCTTATCTCAGATTTTATTTCAGAGTCCTACGTAATTGCCACTTCATTTTTTTTTCTATTATTTTTCCATAAGACAAAACGTTTCCAGTATAGGCTTACCTTCCCTAAGCATCCAGCCTTGGGCAGACTTCAGATAATTCATATAATTTCTAAGGCAGAGGATGACAGCCTGAATCTCTCACCCGAAAAACTATCTGCAGTGGAGAAGTACCAGGAAATGCACTACCCAGGAATCCCCACAAAGGCTTGTACTTACACTTAGGCAAAATCTGACCTAACAGGAATGGTAGTACCTGTGCACAGACAGGATCTGGGCCCTGGGGCCACAGCACAAAGGTCTCTTGGTGCCAGGATTCCTCCCGGCCTTTTTTGAGGCCTTCGGTGGCTCACAGGTATTCCACAAAGAGTTGCAAAATAGGATTTCTTGAGTGTCTTAGTCCTCAGAGTTTTGTTTCCTCTCCTGTTCACTCTAACGTGAATGTCTTATATTTTACCCACAGAGCACAAACCTTATAGCTTTGAGAATGCCATGGGTTTTCTGTATTCCAGAATGGCCCAATCAGCAGGTGCTCATTAGGAGGTTACTGTTCCCCACATATATGTGTTTCCGGTTTTATTTTTCTATTTCTTGTTGTAAACTTTATACTTCAAAGCTTCATTGTAATTCTGAAAAAAAAATGGTACTGCTAAGATTGCTAGGCTTTCACATCAGGGAAATGGGTTGTTTTTCAATACTAGCAG
This sequence comes from Ctenodactylus gundi, assembly GCA_004027205.1. Classification (NCBI taxonomy): domain Eukaryota; kingdom Metazoa; phylum Chordata; class Mammalia; order Rodentia; family Ctenodactylidae; genus Ctenodactylus; species Ctenodactylus gundi. The sequence continues at coordinate 8,181 of PVKB01005860.1, forward strand.
GTTTGAATTATAAATGATATATTGACTGAATTTGGGTATATTGCAAAAAAAAAATGAAGAGGTTTAAATCTTGTCTGCTTCCACATTGTAACAGAAAGGTTATTATACCTAGGACATATAATGTATCCGTCATTAATTATCACTTACTAAACAACATAAAAGGTAAATTTTCATCTCCTTCACACAGGTCAGTAACTTCCCAAAGTTTCCAAATTATCTATGATATCTTAGCAGAATTAGTGCACAGGTGTTTCACCAGGACAAAAAAAAAAAAATGGCAAGAGACCTTCAATATGCCTTTTCTTCCCCAGTGATTTTCCTAATAGTTCCTAACCCAATCCAGAAGCATCCTGGCTTTCATCAGAACTAGGAAAAGCTTACTTAACACTTTCACTTCTAAACAGGTGACCTGTGAATTTTAAACTACATCATGTCACTAGTAGTGCATTGTGGGGATTCGATGACAAAAGTATCCACCACAACACTGGTGTTTATTTCAGTCTGTTTGTTCTCCTCTACCCAACTCATCCTGAGACTCTCTTGACTTATGCTGGGGTGACATCCTGATCCATCCTAGGCAGGCTGAAAATACTGTATGTCAAAAAATACACGGAGGGATCTTCATATACCGAACATCAGAGCTACACAGCACTGAGCACTGTAGAATGCAGGTTATTTTGCGCTGTGATGCTGCAGCTCACCGATAACTAAGATTCCGTGATGTTTCCAGCAAACATCTAGAAGGGTCTTGTATGACCTGCTACACTCTTAGTGCAGGGAAAGAAGAAAATTCAAAATTTCAAGAATGGGTTCTACTGAATGTGTATCACCTTGACAACACCGTGGAGCCGAAGACAAACATTTCTAGAACAATCAAAAGTCAACTTAGTCGATATTAAGGAAGTTCTTCCAAGATCTGATTATATATTCACCTTCCAAAATTAACTCGTTTAGAAGAACATAACACGAATTGTACTTACCTTTCACTTTGTTCTAAGGTGATCCAATGACATAAAAATGGAAATATTTAAAATTAAATTCATGTGAACTTTAGGTAATATTAATATGCAAGGAGTACTATGAAATGGACACATATATGTGGAACAAGCAGATAAGATTTTATCAAGTGTATGGATCACATGAGTATTTCAGTTACATCTAAACCTGAATAAGGAACATCATAGATTTGGTGTCCTGGTGAAGCTGGCCAGAAACTGGGGATAATTAACCAAAGAACAAAACTCTTCAGGTTGTCCTGCAGAAATTTCTCTAGCACCTGCCGTAGGCCAGCTGAAAACCAGATATCTACTGTTGAACATACTCTATGGTGACTTTTTGATGTCACAAGCCTAACATCTCCAGTTACACAGTAACTTCCTTGTGACATAACAAGCTACCCCTGGAGAGATACAAGGGCTCTCTCTTTGCATGCAAAAGAACCCAAAAGCTTGTCTTTCTTGCCATCCAGTCAACAAGATGAAGCCTTTCTCCTCTCCTTTCCCATAAATTTTCTAGCTACGAGTCCACTGGAGGGTTGATGGAGCAAGACTCCTGTCTTCCTAGATACCGTATCCTCAACAAAGTCTCTGTTCTCTTGCAAAAATGTGGTGTTACAATATTAGCTTCAATGCACACAGGCGCACCCTCTTGCTTGGTATTATATGTGAATTTGACTAGATGTGACACTGTTATCAAAACAAGAGTTCAGGATATTTGAAGTTGTTAATCAGTAGTAATCTGTATCTATGACTTTCTATTATTAAAAAAAAAAACTAGCCATAATTTCAGCACAATCATGAAAACATATTTGAATGGCATTCCTTTCGGCTGGCATGGAAGTGTAGTATGAACTTGCTCCTCTAATGATGAAGCCGAGACACCCACACACTCCAAGTCTGTAGTGTACCTTTTCCGAATTTGAGAATTTTTTTTAATCAAAATGAAGCTAGTGTTTAACAAGGACACTGATATATAATACATATAAAAACGAAAAGAGTGTTTCGTTTATTTGTTTGTTTTATTTTTACTTTAAGGCAGGCAAAGCAATCAGAATTCTTCAAATGTATTAATAAACATATTTAATAATCTCGGAAGAGATTTATAATATATTTGGCATTAAATTTGTACTAGATAGTTCTAGGGGTTTTTGCTTGATTATTTTTCTTCCATTTAAGGGTTACGGCACTTTTCTGCTCTCAAAAATCACATCTCTATTTCCTCAGTAATGTTCCAAGTCATTTCTGTGGTACTTATTCATATATTACACTTATGTGTATATTTTTCTCCATAACAATGTTAGGTTACAAAAGAAACAAGGCAATATCATAGACAACCTTGAACTTTCTCAATATACTATCTTATCAGATCTCTCTCAATGAATGCTTATTGTAAGAATCAAAGTGAAGTGGCCTGAGGTACTGAAAAAACAAGTATTTAAAACTTGAACTTGCATCAGCTCACTTCGAGCACCAGCTTTAGGACGCTACGTCAACTCGAATCTCTTCAAGCTTTGTAGCTTTAGGTATAAACTATCAATTAATCCAACCTCAAACTTTGCATTACTCTAAACCTTGACTTCCAAGTCTTTCCTCAAAACAACTCACCATTTCTACGATTTCGTACCATTTCTAGGGACACATTGCCCCTTTCTTTCTGCATACCTCTGTGACGTTCTTTCCAGCATGGAGATTACATGGAACAAAAGGAATCAGCTAAATGAAAGGAAGGCACACTAGGCAGGGCAGCATGGAGCTCACGGGGTAGAAGTTGGGTAGGAAAATATGTTAACAGCGCTCAGTCAAGTAAGCATGCAGTCTCCACAGCAATTTATTCTTTCCCTGATGCACAAAATACCGTCCCCTCAAGACCCTGTGAACGAATACCCAAGGGTACTGTGTACTTTAATAAAACCTAATCATTCAAAAAGTCCTTCAGTCTAGAGTATAGATCATAGTACTTGAAATACTCTTTCAACTTTGTAAATAGTACAAAAATGCTAAGACAATTTTTATCTCTTCATTTAAGTAAATATTTATTTTGAAAGAATTTCTCACATAAATATTCATCTAAATCCTTTCAATGTAATTTTACTGTAATGCCATGGGAGTACAGTACAATTGTCATGAAAATTTAACATTGTCTTAAATCCCTGATATATTCCGCCCCTGATATTCTTCTGACAAGATTAGTGTTATGATATTGTTCCAAGTAACTTTATTCTAAGCACTACTTTTTCCTGTTCAGTAAGAAAGTGTACAGTAAACTTCAAGCCTTGACAGTCTGCTGGAATTTCGCTTAAGCTGAACATAAAAGCAAATTTGGCCTTCAGGTAAGACTTTTTTTTTTTTTTAACAGGATATTAACGGTGAAATCACCTACAGGCATGTGCCAGAGGGAATTAAAAAGAATATCCCCCCTTCTCCCTCCCCCGCCCCCTGCCCCACTCCAATATATACTGAGCCACTTTGTTCTCTGTATCCTGCATAATTAATAACCACTTTGGCAATCAGTCATGCATTCCATAATGGCACCTCAGGCACCAAGTGTCCTTCTCAACCCGCCCTGCAGAAGCCAGGCACAAGGGCTTAACTCTGGATAAGGAACTTACACAATCACTAGGAAGGGAAGTACATAATTGAAGTTATCAAGTGGCTGTAATTCAGTAGTAATGGACTATCATATGCAACATTAAACTTTTTATATTATTAATTATTCAAACTTGTGAGACAACTTTACTAGCACAAATAAAAATTCATATCCAAGCATCACTGATTGTACATACTTTTATTAACTTAATAGTATAAAATAATGGAGCACATTTGATAGGAAATGAAAAAAAGATGACCTTCAATGGGTATGCTCAACTGACTCTTTCCTCCTTCCCTATCTATCTTTTCAGGCAAAAAATAATAATAAATAAATTAATTAATAAATAAAGAGTAAAAATTTATGACCAACAATTGGTGCAGTGTCTACAATCTCTGTTTGTCTTAATGAAAACTAATTCATTTATTAAATGGTAAGAGTCAATAAATTTTTGTCAAGATTATCTTCTTTCTGCTCAGAAACTTTAGTTTAAAACACTTAAAATATAACATTCAATAAACTATTAGTGGAATTTATTCAGTTTTATAATGTTAACCAGATCAAAAGAGAAAAATAAAGCCCTGAAGTTTTATCAGCATGTAATCACAGTCAAGGAAAGCAGCTTTATATATAAACAACAGGAAAAAAAAAAAACAGTGAAACAGTTCAGATTTGGACTTTCATATTTTCTTTAAAAATAGGTAGAATTGTTCAGAGCAATTATCTGACAAAAATACAGTTTAGACATTTCAGGATGAAAAATGAGGCTTATATAAGGTGTTTTGAGACTAGGGAAAAGATGTCATTTTCAATCTTTGTAAAGGCCTTAACATTTTAAGTAACAGTGCTTGTGCTATCCTCCAGAGTAAAGCATATATATAATCTATTATAAATTACTCCAAAATTAAACATGAAATTTTCCTTTTTAGGCAATCTGAAATGCATTCTGGCTCTCTCTGTGTGTGGCCTCCAAACAGAAACAAGCTTGCACTGTTTTATTCCAGTTTTGCTTCATTTCTTCTTAAACAATCTCTCACTGCTAATCTACTAGGCCTTTATTTTCTCTCTCCTTCATTTTAACAGGATAGGAAAAAAAAACCCAAAGACATTATTAACTCCTCATGGACAATTGTAAAAGCTGAATATCTATCATTTGCTATCAATTTGCACAGATTTAGTTTTCATTATTTCTTAATGAGGCATGACTGGGAAATAGCATTTCCACGAATAATTCTCCGAAATAGCAATAACTGATAAAACCTTAAATTTATTTTGTAAACCTGGTACTATATTTTTAAAACTGTAATTAGCTGTAATTTCAGATCAATGCTCCATATTGGCATTTTGAAGACTAAACCAAGCCAAAAACATAAAGAGTACAGTAAAATAAAAAACTTATACTGGATTGATGTTTTAGTCTAAGATACCTGGAATAAAAAATGATACTATATTCTTAGCAGCATAAAGAAAAGTTCACACGTGTAAAAAAGACATTAAACCTTCAATACATATTAGATGAGCGTCATTTCACTGAAAACAATACTGTCTTTGTTTAGCTAGATAGCTTATCACTTGTCAATTGAGGGAAAGGGAGAATGAGTAAATCCTCTTAACCTGGGATGGAAATGAATGTGACTTTGAATAACAACCCGTGTGGCAAAACCAGCCTGTGAGAATATTAACTAATATATTAAAGATTTACCTCGAAGATGTCTGACGATCAGAAGCTAAAGGCAGATCAGAATCGGACACACAGTCATGTTCCCAAAGAAGGCTGTAGAGTGATCCATTTATTGTGAGTATAAGAAAAATAATTAAAAACTTACTTAGTCCTAAAAATACGGTAATATGACTTCAAAATGCCTGTGTGTGAAAAGGTGTAAAACACTCATGGGGTCATTATCAGACACAGGTGCTGCTGGTCAGACATATTCATGGATATAAAATAATAAGTGTACCAAGTTCTTAAACTTTAGTGGATGTTTCCATAATCCCCCTCTCAACACACACACACACACACACACACACACACACACACACATGCACACGCACACACACACATGCACACGCACACAGGCACACACTTTTTCCAAGGCAAGAATGTGTCCATGGTAGTACAGCCTGACATTATTTTAGGACCGGGAGAATACCTGGTGTCGCACGCACCACATGTCTACTGCCACCACAAAGGCACTCAGAGGAACTGGTCAGATTGCTATGAATCTCAGTGGGCAGATGCAGCGTGGCCAGCACCGTAGTTGGCACTCACTTGAGCAAACCACAAGCCGGGAAATCAAAAGCCTACCAACGACTCTTATTATTTTTACCCTTGACATATTGTATTTCATATTGTTTTTATCATGACAAAGTTAAGAAGCCACTCTGGTCAGGGGGCACCTGAGGTCCTACTTCGCAGTGGCAGGCTGGCACTTGATGAGACCATGTCATGGCTTCCAGGGAACTGGAGACGCTGACACAAGGGCCCCTCAAAGGCAAAAAGGGAGGGAAGAGCCGGAGGGGACGGGGCCTGGTGGGCACTTGCCGCTGAGCAGATGCCAGGGAACTGTTAAGTCTGCTCTCTGAGAGGCTCACTTTCTTCCTTCAGGCTTTCGCTTATCTGACTCCCAGATAAGACTGATGGATTGCTGCCCTGCTAGTCAGTGTTAGGGGATGTGTGGAGGGGGGTGTGTGTCATTTAGCAATATACAATGATAATTCAAAACATTCTGCAAGGCTTAAAAGCATAACCGCTTGTCAAATTTTCACTCATCAACCCTTGCCCTGCTTCAGGCGGTTGTTAAGTACAGAAGAAAGGGGTATTTAGAATCAAGACAAAGGATTGGCAAAGAAACAGCTCGCCAATTGACAAAGTAAATTTAAACACAGAAGAACCAAAGCTCATGACACTGTAAAATTCATATAATTTCTCCAGAAATCACCATCAAGCTCAAAATCGGCACATTACTCTTAGCGGGCAGCGTAGGAACCTCTCTCTCCTCCTTGTTCTCCTGTTTCTCCCAGGCCAACACCTCCACCTCAGCTCCCTAAGGATGGTCTGATTAATCCCATTTCTTCACATTTTCGGCCCAGACACAGTTTAGTGTCCAGACTGAAAAAGCATGACTCAACAGGCTCCAGGAAAATTGACAACCGCCAATACTGACAATGTACGAAATGATTTCATGCCAATACCGACAACATATGAAATTACTTCATGAACCATCTACAAGCACCAAATTTAATATTCATGATGGAACCATGGTGGAGCCAATGACACACCCGAAGGTTTCTCGGGTGCATTGTCTGGCCTCAGGCAGCACATACGTCTCCTAATTGGTCTGCTCAGGAGAGACAGGCACCTTTTTTTGTTTTGTTTTGTATTTTTTTTGAGGACACAGTCTCTCTGTAGTCCAGGTTGGTCCAAACTCACCTTGTAAACATGTAGCCCCTAGGCTGGCCTTAAACTCACAGAAATCCTCCTGCCTCAGCCTCTCAAGTGCTAGAATTATAGACATGTGCCAACATGCCCAGTTTGTGTGGTGCTGGAGAATCAACCAGGACCTTACCCTGGCGAGACAAGAGCTATAATCCCAGAGCTCCAAGCCAGGCCCTCCAATGTGCTTCTTAGCAATGAGACTGAGCGCTAACGTTCAGAAGATACTTCTGTGCTTCTTTAATTCCAAAGCTGATGGATCTACAGACACATAGGGAAACACAAGTATCAGGGACTCCTCTGTTAGCTAAGCTAGGGTGACCGAGTGTGTGACAAACTCCATATTCAAGTACTCATGGAGAGATCACAATGAGTTCTCTGAGCGAGGTGCTATAAATACTCTGTGGTTTTAGCTTTACCTATTTCATTTAACCCACACAAATCTTTAGGTTATACAAGCAGATAACCCCGGCAGTCGTAAACTCATAAAAAGATAACCCACAGTGATGACTAGATACTTTTAGCTTTTATGTTTTGTCTTGGAGCAGGAGAGTTGACTGTTTACACACAGTTAAGTTAAAGTAATATGAAGAAAGTAGTTTATTTATAATATAAACCATCTCTCCTTCAAGTTTATTTTTATTGCAGGCTTGGGACGAATACCTTTGGTCTCATACAGCCTATTATATTTTATACTAAATTTTAATCATTCTGCATTTATATATTAACCTTGGAAAGCTAAAACTCAAATTGAATTGTAGAACGAATCGCTTGTGGAAGTGCAGCAATGTCAAGGCCATGACCAGTTAAAAAAGTTAAATTATAAACTCTGAGAAGCAAGATCCTACGGAAAATATGTCAAATAGAATTTCAGTGGCTTTAATCCAGCAAATAATCGTGATATCAATGTAGATTCCTGGCTGTGATTGTTTTCTAGCTCAAACTATTTCATTAAATTTAAAAAGTAAAAATATTAAACTAAGAAAACTTTTAGAAAGGAACAAATATAATGGTAAAAACTCTGAAGCTAACAGTTATTTCAAGAAAACAGAAATTTTTAATAATATATATATATAAGAAAACATGAAGATTCCCATTATAAATTTAGAAAATATTTGAAGGCTATCTCCTTTATAATCACACAATAAAGGATATTTGTATCACTAAATGAACAAAGTACCATTTTCCAACTTAAGTATGCAATTTCATCTTTGTGTTTAGGTGTCTTCTTTAATATTTAAAATACTCCATTTAATCAGTTGCCTAAATTGTATTCCAATAGAGTATCCGAAAAACAAAATTTCTGCTTCACAATGCAATATATAACAAAGGTAATGCTGATTCCACATTTTCTAATCTGCTTCATCAATCACCAGCTTGTAAACATACAGATAGTAATAAAGTCAACCCAAACCATGCTGTCTGTGTTCCTAGTGTGCCTACTAATTTACCAAATTTTTGGTTAAAATTGTTATATCCATTTTTTATTCTTCTAAGTTGTGATATTAGAAAGTTTAAAAGGTAGTAGAAAATGTCAACCCAATTTTGTAGCACTTCTAGATTGTAGTGCAACAAACACAACTTTTTGAAATATATAACACAAAATACTATTAGACTATATACAATATACGAGTATACTTAGACGAAATTAGTAGTGATTTTTAAAAAATAATATAAAAATAACTTTAAAAATTGGGAGAGGTTATAAGTAATATTAAAACAGGAAAAATCTTAAGATAAATAGGAAAATTGAGAAAACTACATTGAAATATATTGATAATATATTCATTTGAAAAGAATATCTCATGCATTTTCTTTTCCATTAAAATAAAAATATTAGGTTCATATTTATAAATATCAAAAAATTGTGACGCCACAAAGAAATGATGTTTTTTTATAATGGGAAAGAAGTAAGAGATCACATAAAAGCATGAATTATGAAGGCAAACAGACATATTTAGGTAAAATGGCATTAATCAAGAATAGCTTTTAGTTCCACAGAACATTCATTCTCAAACCTATACATAAATTTGAATTTAAAAACACAAGAGTGCTGAATACATTTCACAATTTACCTCCCTAATTTTAAATAATATTCAGTAAGATATAAAAAGTGTCATATAAAGAAGATCATCAAAAATGTTAGAAAACTAAAAATATATTTTGTTATATGACATGACTTATACTACAAATTAACTCAGAAAAATATGAGATTAAATTTCTGTGAAAAGGTTGTATCTAGAACAAATACTTTCTATTTCTCTCTCTATTTTTTCTTTATATAATTTTCCATCAATACTGAAATACTAGTCAGTGAGTTGAGAGAGATAGGTGTGCTATAATCTTGTAAATGTAAAAACCTATATTGAATTTTACTATATTGTTAATCTTGTACAGAAAAAAAGCTTAAGATGTATTTGACAAATATAGCACCTCATATGGGGAAGTTGAAATCCTAGGCTAGGGAAAACTGTTGGTCTTTGATTTTCTGGTTCTCTTGTTCTAAATAGAAGTCACATAAAGAATAATCTGATTAGGTTAAATTATGAGTTCTCAAAGAGGTGCTTACCGGCATAACAATGTTGTAGTGAATGCAGAACCCTGGTTCAGAGGGAAAGTACTCATCAGACACAAATCTTATCTTGATTTGGTTTCCTTTAGAAATCTGTCTTCCTGGTACTGAACCAGAACCACACCAGCGCCCTAGTACAGTTCCATCACTGGGTTCTTCGACTTCTACAAAATCATACCTATAAGGAGACAAAGCGGAAAGACATGCAAAGTCACCAAATCCATGGCAAACCAAATCCGATGTTCATCAAATAAATGAATATATGGACCACAGCAACAAGTTCATCCCCACTTTACCTGAAGAAATATAATTACATATTCCAAGGAAGAACACAACTGACAATGAGATTCCATTTGAGATCAGAGCCTTCAGTTGTTAATACATATCAAACACAAGCCACCTTGAAACTTCATCGTGTACACATCCTTCACATCCACTTTGCATACAGCTCCCCCGAGGTCTACCTGGGTGTTCCCAGCTTGCTTACATCTTCCTTTTTTATAGTATCGGATTTTTAATATTAAATATATTTGTGACTCATATTCTTAGGCTGTTAAATCCTTGAAGAAATAAACCAGTTCTTCTATATTTCCACTCTGCACTACACACAGCACCATAAACATAAGAAATATCTGAAGATCTGTTTTGAACAAATATTAACTTTGGTTTGGAAGATCTGGATTCAGGGTACTTAGTTGTATCAGCATCGTTACGCAGACGCTCACTAATTCCCCACACCCCACGCTATACAGAATGCGGAATTCATGTATATACAAAAAAATGTTAAATTTTATGTCATGTGAATTTTTTTACCAAATTAAAAAGAAAGGAATATTTCAGAAATGTGCAGAAATACTCAAGGTTGTCAAACAATTGGGAGCAACAAGGGAAGTGCTATATGGTGGCAGGAACGGTCTTCAAATGCTTGGCACTGCAGTCTTGAAGCACATATGGGCCCTATGTCCCTTGTGATTTCACAGAGGTGACCTTTCGCTATTGTTCACCTGAGTCTGTAACTTAACATTATCTCATATATAGACATATGTGTGTGTGTGTGTGTGTGTGTGTGTGTGTGTGTGTGTGTGTTGTACTGGATTAGTTTAAGCTAAGTTTTCCAGGAATAGAAATGCAATACAACATAATCAAAAATGACATATTTTATGTAGTATTAAATTAAAAAAGGAAAACAAAGTTGCTGATAAAGGATAAAGTACATCATGAACCAATTTAGGACATGTTTCTCCTAAAGGAATTACCCAGCTTTCTTTTATAGCATAGCTCTCAACTAGCTTCAGTCTCATCTATAAGGTGAGGACAGTGCTTTCTGATTCACAGAGATACCTTAAAATCGAACAGCCAGCACATGCAGGACTTACAACATTGTCAGTTACAGTGCTGGCACTTAATAAAATCTGTCTCTGTCACCGGCCTGCATCCCTCTCACACCTTAAATACCTATATTTAGCATCAATTGGGAGATCTCAAGGCAATAAACAGGAAAACCCACATTAAAAGGGCAGAGAATGTCCTTGCCAAATCATGCGGTAGGTCCATGGCTATGAACTACGACGGCACGAGCCAGCGAGCACACTCAATTCCAGGAGTTTGCGTGCATGTATGGGTAGAGTGGAGACGGAGCGAGGACAGGCGGGAGCAGAAGGAGTTGAGTACAGGTGACCTAATAAGATACTTCAGATATACCTGATCGATAATCATTATTTCATCAGGTGGTAATTGTCATCTCACTGTTATCCACATGGGAAACAAAGCTCCTATTCGTAGAGTAGTTGTGTGATCTGTGCCTGGGAGGTAAACCTTTTGGTTGGTTTCCACCACTCCTTCTACAGGTGTTTATGAGACACTGTCTTGTATAGATTGCTATGCAGGATTCTCAAGGAACAAATATGAAATTGTAGCACCTTCAGAACTCAGGGTCCATAAAACACACAAGTAGTAACCCCAGAGAAAGTACAGTGAAGGATACTGTGAGACACTGGGGGAGCAACTCTATACTGTGAGATTAGAATCCGCTTACCGAGGACTTGACATCTGTCAAGGAGTGGGACCAACTGGGGGTGAAAAGGGAGGGGACTGGAAATGCCTTCTAGCAAGAAGTACAATAGTAAGAGGTAATACAAGAACAAAGCGATCAGGCATGGCCGGTCATGCATAGCGCATCTGGAACAAAGGAGACGAGGGAAATTGAGCTGGGAACACAGGCACAGGTGAGCGAGCACTGGTCTCTTAGACTAAGATGTTAGAATCTTAGTCTGTAGGCCAACATTACAAACAAACGGTCATGATTTTAAGAGGCTCTATAGTTCTTTAAAAATGTTAATATATTAAAAATGGAATTTCACAGAAAATGTGGTTTTCTGTCTTTTTTTTTTTTTTTTTTTAGATTGGACAGTCTAGCAACAGAGAATACTGTTAGCTTTAATGAGACTCCATGGCGTCTCAACTCTAAAACAGATGTCTACCCCAGGAAAGTGGGATCTTTGCTAAAGTTATCGTCTTTTCCCCAGCACCTCACTGCCCACCAGCTTATATTAGTGCTTAGTGAGGGAAAGAATGGGCACTAGAGCATTGTGACACGGAGGCTGTGGCCCAGTGGGACTGCCTGACATGGGACAGGCTCTACTTAGTTCTGTAAATCCGTATCTACTTTCCACCCTTCTTTGTACTATCGAATTTTGTTATTCATTTACATTACTTCTCTCTTCTTTCTGTAAGCACCTGAGTTTCCGACCTTCCTGCCCTACAAAGAAATACCTTCAGCAGTTTCACCGAGGGGAAAAGCACAAACAGAAGCATCACATATTTGAGAAATTCCAGGAAATAAGGAGAAAACCATTGTAAGTAAAGGCACGGAAGCCACGGAACAAGAGAACTAGCCACAGGCCCCAGAAGCAGGAGTGGTCAGCAGAGGCGAATACCAAAGAAAGACTGCAGAAGAGGAGAACAGAAGAACACAACCCTTTGCTTTGGCAGTCGTGAACCGATTGAAAAAAAAAAAAGAAAAAAAAAAAACGGGCAAGGAACAATGCATTGTATCAAAAAATCCTTGAGGCCAATTTCAAAATAACTTATTTTCAGCTATCGAGGGCATCTAAGAGAGAAGGTCGTCATATTCCACAAAACCAAAATTTAAAATGCACACAGCTATTTTACTACACATAATTTTCATTTCTATTTCAAAAGAAATATGTTTATCTGACTCATAACTTCTTTAAAATTTAAGTGATTTTCAATTACATGAGGAGATAGCTGGATTATAAATGTTAAGAATTTATTAGAAACTAATAATTTTTCAGGCGAAGGAACAGCTCAGTGACAGAGGGCTTCCCAGAAGTTTGGCCTTATCAAATTTCCATCCTGATACAAAGACTGCTGTCCTGCAAATAAGAATAAGGTAATGAGTCTAGGAATATTTAATTCCTGAAGATTTTGCACTGAATTTTGACACCAGTGAACAAACAATCTCTGTAACTATTTCCAGATTTACAGCTAACAACTGGCAATTAATTCTTACATGCTCATGCAAGTCTGAAACATACATTTATCATAGTGCTTTTAAATAATCCAAACAGTTTTGCATTCCAAGAAGGTTAAATGAAATGCACATTTAGAAAAACACCACACTCTTTGTCTATTAATCAGTAAAACTTAGCATATGCTTCTAACTTTCACAGTAAATTAGTCATTTCAAACTTTAAAAAATACTGTCATCGTTCAACACTATAATTCTAGAATGCACCCAATTATTCTAAAATTAATTTTATGGTCCAATCTAATAATTATTAAGACATTTATGGAATTTAAAAATATTAACATTTATTACTGCTTTGCTATTTTATGAAAAGATCAAATCTTGCAAGAGAATATGATTTAAATATAACCTTTTTCCCCCTGTTTTCTTCGTCTTTTTACTTAAATTGTATGGGGGATAGTCTTTAATAGGTCAGGAATAAGGACATGGCTGAGCGTCAAGGTAATTGTTGAGTCTTAGTGAAGCCCTGGGTTCACTCTCCATCATCATAAAGATAAAATATAACACACCAGTGAAGATCTCTCTGGAAAATGTGCCCATGTCTCGCTGTTCTCTATCTTACCATCGACCATATAAAAAGAAAAACTACAGTCTTGTCACTAGATTCCATACTTCTTTCAACTGATTGAATGTCGAGCAAATCTGGAAAAAGAACAATGCATTAAATCCATAACCTTCCCTAATAATTTGAAATATCTTATTTTTTCTGACAGAATGCCACTTTAACAGTGTGATATGTCCAGGGGATCATCAGTGGACATGCTATAACACAGCTCACATTATCAAAAAAAAAAATGAAGACAGGAAACAATGGCAAAAATCATGACTGTCCATCATAAGTGAGAAGAAAATGAAGAAAGAAAGCAAACTCTGACACCTAAAACACAATCATCCTTACATTCAGAAATCCACACATGCCCAGGTGACCATCCTGGGACATGGTAATCCTCCTAATACACTCCCAGGTATTAATTTTCAACATGCACAATTGCCCACATCAGTATGTAAAGGATTTACTAAGCCTATTTTATGAGCCAATCAAGCATCACGTTCTCACGGCAACATGATACAGCGGGCACAGCACTAAGTGGTTCATAAAGATCACTCCCTTTCTCTAGCGTACCCCTGGGGACACACGGGGGTTATGTTCTTTTATGTTTAACAAACAAGTCTGGTGTTGCAGACAAAATTTTGATTCTCACTTGGGAATTTCAAAACTATGAGGACATGAAGGCTGTTTTCTTACTCCAAACAACTATATGGGGTAGACTGCAGGAATAAATTCACTGGTAAACACTGTCAGACAACAAGCTTCCTTCAACAAAAATAAACCAACCCTGCAGAACAGGCTGTTTCTAGTTCATACTAACCAAAACCTTGTCAATTATATCTACCCCATGAATTATCGAACCTGACAGTAGTGTGAGATCCTGCCAACAAATGAATGTGGATTACACAAAGGCCCAACTCGGCAAGTGTCAACTGGAGTCTGAGCTTTCTGGGAAAGGTAATAAAATCAGTCAGATGACGATGATTCTACAGTGCCTGCTGGCTTCAGTTTCAGAGCAGCTAAATGCAACTCCTACACAAGATAGTTTCTGACTCCTGCTAGGACATCAAAACATCTCTTGAGTATATTTTAGTCTTTATTGGAAGGTACTTGAAAAATAACAATTATAATTATTAAGTGGTTCAGTGGCAAGAATTTTGGGGAAGACTTTTTCTTTTAAAATATTTACTCATTAGTCCTTGTAGCAATTATGAAAATATCATACACAGTTGTGGGTTACAAAGCAGAAAAGCTAAGTAATATGGCCAAGATTGCACCACAACAGTAACTGTAAAGCCAAGCCTTCAATTTCAGAGTCCCACTGGAGAGCCCAAGCTCTTAAGTACTAAGCCATATTGCTTACTATATTTAAAATATGCCTATATAATTACCTTTGCTCTAGTCTGAATTTTAACTGCACAGAAAGTGTGTTGCTTTATCCAAATTGAAAATCATGAAGTTCGAACACATAGGAACCAAAACAGAGAGAGAAAAGGGGAGAGGTGAAGTAACCCAGGAACTTATAAGGCTGGCAATGGGGGTAACGTGTAATCACACTGATGGGAAAAACCGTGTTTAAAAGTTGTACGCATATTTGATGTGGCTCCCCACTACTTAACTGAAAAGTAAATAAAATTGACAAAAATGTATGAATTACCGATTCTTACTACAAAGTCTGAAAGTGAACAAAATAATACTCAAAAGAAATTGAAAATATTGTAAATATTTAATTAATTAAGATGATTAAATAAAATGGGGGTTTATAAGGAAAACCGTTTAACTATAAAGAAACATATATTCCAAATTTTACATAAACAAATTAAAATAGCAGCTATCTTCTCAACTAATGGTAAAAAAAATGGAAGAAAAAGTTATTTGAAATGGCAGCATTTAATCTAAATTTAAAGATTCAGAAGTCACTCATAAGTTAGGAAAGCTAAAAGAATCGCTAATGAAATTTAATTAAATTTAAATGGATTAAAAGATTAATACTTGGTGACTCAGTATGCACTTTGCTCCTAAATATGAAAATAAAATATTAAAAAGAGGGAGCTTATATGATCACATTAACGCTGAAACAAGCTGATATATAATCAGCTACTTGGAAATGAAATAAACCTACTAGGGAGAGACTTTCAAACTACAGTGAAAAACTACTTAAGACAAACTAATTATAAGTAACATGAATAAAATAAAGCCATTTTCACCAAAGTCAGAACAAAGACAGACTTGATCATTCTCATCACTGCTTTTGGAAACTATAAGGGAAGCAAAAACTGGTTTTGGAAGAAAAGAGAGAAGAAAAGTAACAGAAATAGAGGAGTAAAATGACCCCGATTGATAATTAATTCTTCTTTTACTCAATCAGAGCTTTTAAAACAGTTTGATTTTACTGTACGTTTGCAATATATACCGGTTCAGTTTGTTTGGGGGAACTAGTACATATATATTTATGGTTGTGGTGAGGTAAAACAGGAAGCAGAAAGGCGCAGAAATGGCTCTCAGGTGGACGAATGGCTCGAGGACAGCATGGGAGGTGAGACTCACCCAAACGGTGACCACAGCTGTACGTACTAGGTAGATTGGACCGGAGTTGGCGTGGGGGAGGAGAGAAAGACCAGGCTGAGAACAGACAACTTCCTCTTCTACAAAGTGGATCCGAAACTAATAAGTTAATTTAGTAAAGTGATTAAATATAGGATCCATACAAAAAGACCAAGGATTTTCTTTGTGCGAGAAAAAAAAACAGCAATTATATAGAGAAAAATGTTCACAGTAGAAGTTAGAAAGTGCGGAGTAATAAATTCAAGTAAAGTAAGAATTTATATTTGAAAAGGAATTATGAAGTATCACTAACAAAAAGGCATGACATTATTTTGATAAAAATCTTTATGAGGCTTCTAAAATTAGTACAACAATCATCTTAATAAAGCAAATATTAGTATATTTCAGAGTCTAGATACTCTATAAATATCAGCCAATCTTCAAACAAGCCCGTCTGGCTACTACTATTATATCCATTCCACAAGTTATACAACAATGAAAAGCTATAAGGCAGATGTAAGCAATCTGGAGCGCAAACGAAGCTGTAGGCGTCAGACCCCGAACCTCGCAGCATTCCTTGTACCTAGTTGAGCAGAGCAGGACAAAGATTCAAATGCACCTATTCATCATCCCTGTTGAAAATCCTGATACGTGCTCTCCAGGACCATTTCTACAAAACAGGAATAATATTAACCAGCTCTCAAGGTAGTTAAGAAAATTCAATAATAATATACAATGCATATGTGGTGGTACAATGACTAGAAATCAGTTATTCAACGAGTGCTAGCCTTATTTCCTTTTAAAAAAATGCCAGCAATTATGCCATACCCAATTGGGCCATACTCTTCACTCCTGGATGAACAGACCCCAAAACTCCTTGTTTAATGGTATGTTGCACAAACCACTGTCTTTTCCATTTAATTAAAATGTTAATTTTGACAAAGACTTGTTCGTATTTAGAGTACAACACGATGCTTTCTTCTCTTTAATATTAATTATTATACCCAACTGAAAAAAAAGTATGAACGCTCCTCAGAAACTAAATATACACAAAAAATTCCATTTCTGGTTGTATTTAAAAGAGTTGAAGTCAGTATATTAAGCAGATATCTGCGCTATTCTAAGCCATGTGATGCAATGTGGATAGAACTGGAAGACATTATGCTCAATGAAATAATCCAAAAACATATAAAAACACTGAACAATTTCCATTATATGTGAAATCTTTAAATAAAAAGAAACCCATCTCACAGAAACACAGTAGGAAAGATGGGTCACCGAGGGTGGGAAAGATGTGGGAAGAGAGAACGTTGACCAAAGTGTTCAACGTGTCAGTTAGGCTGGGCAGCAACTGCGTCTGTGACCTGCTGCACTTCACAGTAAATGCAGGTGCCTAATGCAGGTGCCTATTTCTGACTCATTATACTTCATAGAATCAGCCCCCTGGTGCTGTGAGCGGTAGAAGGAGAGCCCTGAGTCTAATCTGCCTGGAATAATGTCAGCATGCTTATGTTTGCTATTGCTTCCTCTGCTGTAGTGAGAGACAGAACCATTACCAGATTGCAAATGTTCTGAGTGTGCACTTTTAGTGTCTTCATTGTGATTGCTATAAAACACACCTAATATCCATACTGGCATTATGGATGCTGTGAAAATTAATTTATTAACATACAAAAACAGTTTATCTGCTATTACGGTTTGGATCTTGAATGTTCCCCAAAAGCTTCATCTGTTTGGATGTTGTGGATCCCTATGGAATCATGTGTTGTTACGAGGTGGGGCCTGATCAAAAGCGCTGGGACACCGCTTGACCCAGGAGGGGTGGATCAGTGGGAGAGGATCTGAAAATGTATCTGTGACCATCTCCCCTCACTGGGCATCTGCCTGCCTTGCTGTGAATAGCTTTCCTGCTACATCTCCGCAATGTGCTTTCACTATTTTCAGCAGCTCATGAATAAATAGACTGAAACTTTCTGAAACTGTGAACTAAAATAGATCTTTCCTCTCTTAGTTAAGGTTTTGACACAACAATGAAAAGGTAACTAAAGTAGAAATTGATAGGAGAACTGGGGTTGTTGCTGTGACTTTCACTAATAATGTGGTTTAGAAGCCCTTGGAACTGGTTTGGGGGAGGAGTATGGAAAGGTGTGAAGATGCTGGCTACAGATGCCTTAGAATGCTGGGGGCCAAGTTCGCTGGGAGATTCTGGTTGGAGCTTGAGTTCAGACCGGGATGCTGGTAGAAGAGTGGGTTGTAAAGGCCAGGCTTGAGACATTTCACATAGGAGGGAAGACTTTGGTGAAGACTGGTCTAGAAACAATGCATGCCATGCTCTAGGAAAATGTATGTCAGCATTTTGCCCTTGTCCAGAGACTCTGACTGAAACTGAGATTGAGTGCAGTGGACTACCTAATATAGTGGAGGAAATGTCAAGGCAGCCCAGTGTTTAGGCTATCACATGGGTAAAATTTGTGACTTTTTAGCCAGCTCTACACTATAAAGCAGGAGAAAATGAAAGAAGACCACAGAGCACATGGTTGTTAAAAAAAATATAGCAGTAAAAAGCAGCCACGTGCTTGGAATCAGGATTACAGAAAAGATATCTTGAGGATGTCTCAGGAATGTGCAAGACTCCACCCTTTCAAGATTCAAGGCTGGGAAGGCAGCCTGCAAGACCAAAGAGACAAGCTGTTTGCTGCAGTTCAGCCATCTAAGAATTCAGAGGCCTCAGAGGTGACTGTTCAAGCTAGTCAGACAACGGCTCATGTCAACTCAGCAGCCTACCTGAAAAATGAAAATGTTTTAGAAAAATGGAGGATCCAACAAGATGATATCTGCTCAGAATTTCATTCCTAAGACTGATTCATTCCTGAAATATATGATTACTTATGCACAGGTAGCTGCTATTTGGACGCTCCTGATTTTACAGAATCTCACTTTCTATCATTCTACTTCTACTGAAGTTATGCCAAAAATCTGGCACCTCATGTAACTACGTCAACTCAGAAATTGCTCCCTGAGGAACAATAGTGCCTGATACATTTTACTAGTGAGTAAAGGTACAGAGAACTCACATTCCTCTCTCCTCTTAGGTGCACTTGGGATTCTCCTCACTAGAGTCTGCCCTGAATGAGCTTCACGAAAGTTCTCATTACCATGCAGGCCTGCCTGGTGTGGTGCTGTCTGCTGGGTGGCTATTTATGAAATGCATATTTTATGAGTCACTACTAGTCACAATAAAATAATAGCTCATATTAATGACAAAATACCCTTGTTGCACACATGTGCCAACAGATGAATCAGTGCATTATTGAAAGCAAGTTGAGGAATTACATTTAAGATGAAGTTAACGTTCTAGTTAGACTTAGGCAAACGCTTTCTGTCACCGACTATCATCTTGTCCTTCCCCTTCTTCTTCCAACACCTAGGGGACGAATACAGGGACAGTAGCCCATAGAGGTAGGTATTTCCGAGGAAGGGCGGAACTTCTGCCAACGTGTTCCAATTACTCAGTTGAGGATACTTAGTTATACTGAGATGGGAATGTACATTCCAAAGAGAGTTAAAGGGCATGAAAGTTTAAAGTAAGATAGAAAGACTATGAATATGCAGTCTCACTTCCTAAACAAGGCTGTTCCAGGCACAAGAACCCCAGCGTTCACCATTTAGCAAAAGGCTGCTTCCTCTGGATGGTGTTTTTGTCCTAGTCTACCTGTGCTGATTCCTGTAGATACTGTTTTTGTCCTATTCTAGCTGTGCTCTCTGAGTAGCTGAGTGTCATCACCTAAACCTATCAATGATTTGTCCATGCTTGTATGATTGTTTTATCTCAATAAATAAATTTTCATGACTATGAAGACTGTTATTTCCTGTTCAACATATAAGGTTTGTCGGATTTGTACTATTTTTTCATTAAGCAAGACATCTTTCTACATCTTTACTTACTACAGGCTGGTTTGTGTGTGTGTGTGTGTGTGTGTGTGTGTGTGTGTGTGTGTGTGTGTGTGTGTACGTGCACGAGTGTGTCCACATATATCTTTCCTTCATTTACAAATGACAAGGCATTTGAGATATGGGCTTATATAACTCAAAGAAAAATAGCAAAGCAATAAACTTGAGACAAGATGCATGCACTGACTATAACAATGTTATCATGATTTCAGATTCAGTGTTAAAGGAGAATCATTGAATAGCAATAAAAGGCATTTTAAAAGGCTCACTTACTTAGATACACAAATTTACCTGTTGGCAATGTCCATGAAATGACAAAAAATGTTTATTTTAGAAAACACTGAAGAGAGAAAATATTTTTCCTTTTAAGGTACTGGAGTCTTTGGGGGACAGTTCTGGAATACTAACATTTAAAACAAAGTCTAAAAATTTATTTTGATTATTTATACTTGTTAATACTCATTTTGTAATAAAATGGCTTTTCCTGAATCCATCTAAAAAAGCATTCTAGAAAGCTTAAAAGAAATTACTCAAAATATGACTTTAATAAGAACAAATGTATAGATGTACATTTAAGTAAATGGAAGTAGATGAGCAGACCATTTCAAAGCTGATTGATGGCTAACTCGGTTTTCTTTGAAACCTTGGTCCCTGAACACATTGAGCATACATTACCAGTGAGCTGCGTCCGCAAGTATGACTGATTATGCTAAGGAAATAGGTGGTCCACAGCTCTAGGCTTCTGGTTTCTCTTTAGCAAAATAAAGGTCTAAGCAGATGGTCTCTGGAAGATACATTTTTAAAAATCTTACCTTTCTTTTCTGATTAAAGAACTAGGCCACACTACTTCCTTTCACGTAGATATTATGTCAAAACCAGGCATCTAGTTCCAGGACAGGTTATTAGAATATAGGCTACTACTATATTTTTCCAGAAAAAATATTATTCTTTTCCAGAGTCTATGTAGCAATGATTTCAGCAAGTGCAAGTTTTCAAAAGGTAATATCGAAAGACACCACTTCTAATGGTCAGCCTATTATGACGTTCTTAAATATCTATTATCCAGAGTGAGAGAGCAAACATGACGGATGGTGTTGGAACCAAGCACGCACACTGTACAGGGGAAGAGGCAGTTTCTGTGAAGCCCGCATCCAAACACTGCAGGCCCGAGGCTGGAAGTCGCTCTATCCTAGGGAGCTCAGGAAAGAGAGATTCCCCAGTAACGGTGGAACACCCATTCCTTACCCCTTACCCGTCACCTTCACATAACTCTTGCAAACTGTTAATATATAGATGGGGAAAACCTGTAGCAAAGATAAACCAAAACCCCCACACATAGGACAAAATCCATTTTCTTGCTGTATAACACAAATGATACTTAATGTGCCATCTTTTAGAGCCCCAAGCCCAGTTCTATCTGCACGGTGTATGCTCCGTCTCATTCTGATCAGAAACACGCTTTTACTCCTTGTCGGATATAGCAGAGTGGGTCTAGGAAGCAAGGATCGAGTGGACGGTGTCGTAAATAAGATGCCGGATAAGTGGAAGGTGTCGGTACTAGATAAATCCGTGGGTTTACTAGGTTCCGGGGTTCCTCATTCACTTCTGCAGCCTAACTTATACGAATGTCCCAA
Organism: Ctenodactylus gundi; assembly: GCA_004027205.1. Lineage (NCBI taxonomy): Eukaryota > Metazoa > Chordata > Mammalia > Rodentia > Ctenodactylidae > Ctenodactylus > Ctenodactylus gundi. The sequence goes on from PVKB01005860.1 coordinate 30,000, forward strand.
GCAACTAATAGGAATGTTGATGGCTTGTTTATTTACTTGTTTTACCATTTTTTAGTTATCATTATGAAACAAGTACATGTGCACTGTAGGTTTATACCAATGGAAGCATATGTACACATACACACATAGACACAGAAATATGCATGTGTGTGTGTGTTTAGAGGACAGACATTTAGAATATATAAGTAGAACAGATAAATGCTACTGAGTATCACTTTCATTTTTAATTTTATATATATTTTTCAAAATATTTTATATTATGAACAATATATTTTCTTTTCTCTTTCATTTTATAATGCATTACCTCCTAAGTTATATACTTTAAGGATATTTATTACCAACTTTGAAATTAATCTCTTGGGATACTTTAAGCAGCCTAGCAAATGTGCAGATTTCAAGTAGAACTGGGTAAAGGTAACATAAAAATTTAGAAGTCTAATTTACTTAGTGATTCTAACACAGTTCATTTTCGATAGAGAATGGGAATCTACGGAGAGTAATGTAAGAGAAATTTGGTGAAATACACACATTAATAACATTTTCTGTGACTTCTAATATTGAAAAAAGAAAGCAATTTACTCTCTTTAGTGGAAATCTTTGAATTTCAAAACTCTGACAAACAAATCATATTTTTTGTTCAATAGCTTATAGGTAAGAAAGTAATCTTGATTCTTGTAGGTTTCTTCTGGGATCAATAACTACCTTAATGTCCAGGACCAAGTGATTTATGGGACATACGAGACATATGGGACGTACAGGACTTAAGGGACTTATGGGACGTACGGGACATACGGGACACACAGGACATATGGGACATACCGGATATACGGGGCATCTTTTTATCCACAGAGAGTGAGTGACTGAGAGAGGACTCCAGAACAACTGTAAAAAGACTTATCTGACAACAAGTAAAACAAAACAAAAATCTTCGTATGAAAGGAAACACCACTGTGAGGTGATTTGATCAGATTGCAATGAGTTCTGCTAAGGAGATTACCTCGTGTTCTGTAGATTAAAAGGGAAGTAAGAAACACTAGGCTTTGCGCCCGCGTGGCTAAAGCCACCTTTTAGGGCAATATCCCTGGGCAGGGATTATTTACCCTAGGTTTATGTTATTTTCCTCTTTTCACTTTTAAAAGTTTTGCGCTCTCTCTCTCTCTCTCTCTCTCTCTCTCTCTCTCTCTCTCTCTCTCTCTCTCTCTCTCCCTCCCTCTCTCTTTCTCTCTCCTTCCTGACACTCTTAAAATCACCCCGTCATGTTACTTTGAAATGCAGGCTTCCCACCATATTCTTTTAACAGGTTCCTGTGCTACTAGAATATTTGACTGTAGCATCCACTTTATCTCCTCTTTTGCTCCAGATGTTTTCTCTCAGATTTCTTTCTCCTTCATGAAAGAGACAGGACAGCTTTTGATTAAAGCTACTATAACCTCGTGACTTTTATTCACATATTTAAAATTTTTCATCTATCCATTCATTACACTGGAACTCAATTTCCCCTGCTGCAAATACCACATCAATGACACATTACACTTAATTGTACTGACCTCATTATAAGATAACATTAATAAATGAAATACAAGAGTCTTAAATAATTGGGGAGTGTGAGACTCTTCCCATTAGTAATATTTCAGTAATACTATCGGTATGTTATTATTATTATTATTTAACATTAGTATTTTGCTTTAATAAAAACAAATGGAAATCAAACTGTATTATATTAGACACTTATCTGGAAATCTGTGTTAATTATATGGACAATACTGAAATCCATCAATAACAAAAAGGGCCATTTGCAGCCATTTAACTCTAATTTCAGATGCTAAGTTGTTAATATTTTCATTACAGCTAGAGTGTAGGATAACAAAAATACACATTTGCCTTAAATTATAGAGCTAAGGATGCTAAAAAACTAAACTTAGAACACGAACTTGGTAAAGGCAAGGATGACACTTTGTTATGTAATCTTCCTGCTCCTCTGTCCCATCTATTCTGAGCCACTAAGGCCCACAAGCTTTAACCACTCCATTCCGTTGACATGAGGTTCAAAGTACCTCCCAGGACAAAACAGAACAAGGCAAAATCCAACAGCATGGAGGCTTTTGCGGGCAAATGGCAGAAACTTGAGAACATGCCTAGTGAGGTGAGTCAGAAGCGGAAGGTGAAACATCGAATTGTCTCTCTGATATGAGAGTTCCAGATCACAACTCCTATGGAACTTAAAACGAAAAACAAAGTGAAAACAGGGGGATAGGGTGGGGGAGGGAGGGAGAGTAAGGTAGGGGGAGGGACAAAAGGAGAGTGGGAAAGCCCTTGTCACCTTGACAAAAGACATAGGTGCACAAAATCCTCTACTTCATTCTAAACCTTAAATCTTGCACTAATACATATCAATAAAATGGGGGGGGGGGCAGAAAACAGAACAAGGGACAAATCCACACACAGCCTTGCCTAGCTGCTGTGCAAACCTCAGTCCAGGGACCTGATGGAACACAGATTTCCATGCCCCTTATGGGCCTTTGGGCAGCTGAGTAATTGTGGGCTCCTCAGTGCGTTAGTCACTCTGAACCTCAACCTAGGCGAGACAGCATATTTCACCAGATGGCAAAGACGACCCCATTTTCTGCTATAGCAACTCCGGCAATCATCTCGCTGTCACAGGTCAAGCACGTGCTGTGTTATCACCAGGTTATGACTAGTGTCTTCCAAGCACATATGGTGGCACATTTCACTGGATATACTTGGAAACCGCATAATGCTAAGTTTGAAGCACTGCATGCTCAATACTTTAGAAGTATAATTATATTCCTTACCACCAACAAGATTATCTCTGCCAATTCACTCGGCACGCTTTCGTTTCACACCTGAGCTAACTATGCCCTTGTCAGGGAAGCTGTGTTTGTGTCCCACAGCAAAGGTCATGACATCTGGGCAGCATGGTCCTTACCATACCCAGGACTATTCTGAATTGTAACTTTTGCACAGATGTCCCTTTGCTATTCGATCTTCTCTGGTGGCCAGAGGCCCATCTAATCATCTTTGCATCCCCAATACTTTCTACGGTGTTTGATCCATGCCCAGAAAAGACTAAATGACTGTGGGATGACGAATGAAAAGATGGGTAAATTTATACACACAGGGCCAAACAAACACTGCGGTGTGTGTGTTTCAATAAAAGACACACTGCCCACCAACCCCCTCAAGATACTCTGCCTCATTTTAAACACACATGTTCCCGGGTTGGCCCTTTTTGAAGTAGTTCTGGAAGTCCTCTTTCCTGAGGGTCTTTCTGGGGTATAATAGGCCAACGGAAAGGCAGGCTGCTAAAAGGATTCCGATGTGTCATTCAACTTACTCACTGGGTCTGGCACCATGTGGCTTCTGGCTCTTCCTCAAAGTAGAAATGACTACAAAATGTAAATATTTTGAATTGAGTCAGAATGTTAAGGCTGCTGGGACAGGACAACTAAAGACACTTACAAAAGGGGACTTCCAGACCAGTTTCCGGAAGTGGCAAGAACAAGGTGGTAAGTACGTTCAAAGACGGGGGAGGGGAATCAAGTAATGGCAATGTGCCTTTTACTGTCATAACTTTTTTTTAGTTTAAACATTTGCCATATTTTTATCATGGCTGCTGGATATAAAATGGTAACATACTTACATACAAATATATGTAGACAGAGCAGGTGATTAAGTAGCCAATCAGATAACACTATATAATCAATATTTGTACTGCCAATTTTTCCTTTTTTCTTAGAATTTTGGCTATTCATATTAAATATAAACATGATTCATTTAAGAGACTGCCAATGGCTTTTTTAAAAAATGAAGATACTATGCTTTTATTCAGAGTAACAAATTAGACACGATTGTTTTAGAAATTAATTATAAAGTAAGTCATCATCTTGCCACACATGTCCCATTACCATGGTGAGCACTTTGATTTGCCAAACACACTGGGCGCAAGAACTTACTACTGCTCATGCACCTTGCTGAACTTTGAATCTAAGGAGGAGGTCTGTTATTGTCTCTTTTACAAACTTGTCTACAACTAGAGACATTATCAGATTGCAGCAGAAATTCAGCTCATTGACAATGTCCTTGGAGATACCACCATCAGGAGAAGTTATTGTTCTGAACAACAAAGGACTGGAAAAGAAATATTAATTAAGTACTCACGGGAAAACTGGAACCTTACAGTTATTATTAATCATTTCCTTTGACCAAATATTTGATCTTTTTCAAGGAAATAACAAGAAATACTGAAGTTCAGGTTTTCCTAACTCTGTTTCCAAGCTTCTATTCTTTAAATAGATCAATGAATTATGAAGTGGCACATAATTAATCCTCAGTCTTTAGCACAAATACCCATTCTATAAATTGTTGCTTCTAATGTACTTGTCTAACTAAATGCTTTGTCACTTTCTGCCCTTTCTAATGAAACCCCACGATCCCACCACTCATTAATTTAGAATGGATGATTCCAGTGACCTCCCAGAGATGACGCGGATCTCCGTTTCCCTACCTCCCTGTCTATTACGTCTCTGCACCACCTCAGGTCTTACCTTCTTAAAAACAGGGTGTATTTTATCTGCCCTTTTCTTAAAACATAAATAAATTATAGAAGACACGTAGAAAACCATCAATGGTTATTTGCTTTCTTTTTTATCAGACCAGGACTCTTAAGAGTATATTTTTCACTTAAATGCAGTACATTTAACTCTGAATTATAGGTTGGCATTTTGAGAATTTGAATCATATGAGCATATTATTGAAAAACTGGCCATAATTCAATGGGTATTCAAATCCCACTGTGAGTCATTTCAGCTACAGTGAGCTCATGAGGGCCAATATCAGCGTACAATCACTCTTGGCATCCAAGCTCAAGCTGACTTCTCAGAAGGTTTCTATTTTGCCTAGGTTTTATATCATGTTAGTCAGATTTTCACCACTACTACCAAATACCTGAGATGATTAAGTGAGAAAAGGTTCATTTTGGCTCACAGTTTTAGAGGTTTAGTCCATGACTGACCCAAAAGTTCTGGGTCCATGAGTCAGCATGTGACGGTGGGAACACATGGTGAACAACAACCACTGACACTGAGAACCAAGAGGCAAATGGAGAGAGAAAGGGGCTTGGTCACATCATTTTCGTCAAGGACACATGCCGGTGACCTAAGCACCCTCGCCTGGGGTTTTCACTAACTCCCAACAGTGCCACTCTGAGGACTAAGCCATTCATACATGGACATGTCAGCCAAGCTATACACTCTGCAAGTGTATTCCACCTTTGGTATCAAAGAATTGAATTGCATCTGTTTTTTCTTTTTCTTTTCTTTTCTTTATCTTTTCTTTTTTTTTTTGTTTTTTGTTTTTTTTTGTTTTTTTGCTTTTATTTAACCAGTGTGGGTATCTCTGGCAAGTTTAGATGTCTGCAGAGAGCAATCCCTGAGCTAATGCTTCCACCCTGATGCCTACATCCTTACAGGTAGTGATTCACAAGTACACACGGACTCTACCTCCAGGAGCAAACACACGCACATAATCTCACTGCAGCACAAATGATTCACAATTGAACTCTGCACAACTACAAAAATTTGAGGGCCTCAAATTCATGTTAATAAACACTTTCAAGATGGAATGATATGCTGTAAACCAAGGTCATATAAAAGGTGTTATTATGTTAACATATATGCTCTTCCAAAAAGGATATCTTTTAGGAAGTCCTATCACGACTTAAAGACAGTAATGATTGATTGATTGATTGATTGACAATTGATTTTTGCCTAGCAAATGACAGCTAGTAGTAATGGCAGTGGTAATTCCAGTCTTACACAAAATTACATTGCAGTGCAAAGGTGTGATATCATCTCTCTCACTTATTAACCTCGTAAATCTGGAAAATTTTCATTTCCCTCTTCCTTTACATGTGCCTCTGGAGCTCAAGGAGTAGTAACACCACTTGGGCTCACTCTCGGGTGGACTCTAAACAAGTGTTTTTATCAAAGTAGAGAACCAGAGGCTGGGGAGAGAGGAGTGATGGGGTAAGCAAAGGGCACCCACATTTACAGATAGGCAGAGGGAATAAATCCTGACACTCTCTTACACAGTAGGTGAATGCATTTAACAATCATAAAATATGTATTTCAAAATAGTGCAAATGGGTTTTCTGATGCTCTTACCACAAAGAAATGAAGAAGGTTTGAGGTGACAGATATGCTAAGTGCCCTATTTGGTCACTGCATACTGCATACAGTCCAAGTGGCAGACTGACCCCTAAAGAAGTACATACAAACGGTGTCAATTGTAAAAGCAGTAATAACGCCTACAGCTTGCCCCATGCTTTTACTAGTATATACATGAGATGCACTATAAATATATTTAGCTTGAGTATTTGGGCACACATATATCTCATCAACATTGCAATCCTTCTGCCTCTCTCCCTCCTGCTCCCGCGATCCCACCCTCATATCACCCTCCCGCCCCACTTCCACTGTCATACCCATTTCGTTCTATAAAATTCCTGCTTCTTTAATAACAGAGAACACTGACTGTGGATATCCACGGCTCAGAGCTTGGCAAACCCCTACCTACACATGGGTGGGGCTTAGACAAAGGAACCTCACTTTGGGCTTCTCATCCCCAACTTTCAGGATGCCAAGTGCATTTGAAAGAGACAGAGTGTGCAGAGAAGGCAACATCCAGTGGCTCTCCTGCCCCCTTTCTTTTTCTCCCTCTTTCCTCTATCTCTGTTTTTTTTTTCTTCTTCTTCTTCTTCTTCCCTCTTTATGTGCTACCTGAAAACGCAGAATGATTTTTGGAACTTTTTATGGTTTGGAAAATTCTTCACTTTATAAATGTTCTAGATGTATAAACATGTATCAGCGCCTTGCTGAGGTAGAGAAGGATCGCAATCGGCAGCATGATGTCAAAATATTCTAGTCACTATTTTGTTAGGTTTTAATCTAGACAAATAGGTAAGCTGTGATTAGAGAGACTTTTCCCCCTCAAATCATGTTACAATAACATAGAGTGCAGGCCTCATTTCCACTGAGATTAACCTCAATGCCTCAGCAAAAACAGTGCCTACCACAATCCCATGAAATAATTTTAGAAGCAATAAATTATGACTGGTTCCATTTACACAAATATTTTGATATCACCAACTAGCTTGCTTATTCAAACTGACAGACTGAGATGGAGCGGTATAGATAGAAAGGTCAGGGCGTAGAAGATGTTTTTGAAGTCAGCATTGGGGGTCTCTGGTGAGAAAAGAGTAGGGGGTAAAGTCAGCTGCCGTACGGGAAGATGATCTGGGACTCTCAGCAGACAGGGTGGAGGCTGACTCGAGATCTGAAAACGTATTCAGTTTCCAGTTGCTTGAAACAGCTATGAAGAATAACTCTGGTGAGGTAGGGGGAGTTAATCTCAGGGCAACGAAGCTTTAAAAAGGATTGTGGGTAATAGGTAAGTCTTTCTACTTCATAAATATCAGAAGCATACGGAATCAAAAGAATTTTTGGCTCCATTCACTGAACTGAAAAGTTTTTAGTGATCTTGAATCACATGGTTAAGAATTGGAAAACAAGAGAAACTAAGCATCTGAGTAGATTTCTAAGCAGAGCAGTGAAACTTTAAAGGAAGAAGAGTATCAGAAGAATGGTACTAGGTATGACTGGCATCATTCACTCAGGAGAGGTATGGGGAGCAGGTAGTAAAAGAATGGGAGGGAGAACTTAGGGCAGCGGAATTTCCAAAAAATCACTGTTGCGAAAATGATTATAATTGCAGTGTATCAGAGATTTCAGCATTTGTTATTTAATGTTGAATTAAAAATTGAATGTAACCCAAAGAGTTATTTCATAAGTCAACAACTTAACAAATACTAATAACGTTCCCTTCAACTTTAATATTTTTATAGATTATTCATAAAGTATTAGTGTTTGGGTGAAGAAAAATATTAGTGTTTCTGTAACTTCGTGGATATTCAAGAAAACACAGATCTTTCAATGTTGGGAAGGATGTATATCTTCATGTGAAAACCACTCCCTCTATTACAGTTTAAAAAAATAGTGAGAAAAAAGCAAAGTAATTTAATCATGGTCACCTGCTGCTAGTGGCAGGTGACAACCTGGTTGGAGATATGACAGAGAATCTAGGTAGTGGCTGTTGCTAGGATATCAAAGCCTCTCTTGTAAGTTGCAAATTCATCCCCACCAAAAACCTGGCACAACCAGTGACACCTGGAGTAAATCTCTTCATTACTCACAGTAGTCTGAGGACCAAATAAAATCAGTTCATGGTTTTTTATCTTTGTGCATAAGAAATATTTTTTCCCTCAGGTCCCCTCTGGGAGATTAATAACTAAGAATAGGAACATAAATGGAGTAGTAAAGGGAACATGCTTACTGATAAAAAATTAAACATATATAGGTGTCCGCATGTGCGTGGGAGTGTGGTACGTGTGTGTTCCAAAGGTTTGGCAAGCATAAAGTTCAGAGCTTCATACAAGTTAGGCAAGCATTGTAACAGTGAGCTATACCCCTGCCTCAGAAAAAATATTGTTAACATGATTTAAAAATTAAAGAAACTATTCTACTCGAGGTGATTCTATTTTAATATTTCCATAAAGGGAAGCAGACTGCTAAATGAGTCACCATCTTTGCACCATGCAACAGAGGTCACAAAGGAGTTTTCTCCATGGTAAGAACCTCTGCCACTTTTCAGGGGTTATGTGTGTAAACGCAGATCCCTGCCTGCTCTTTCTTATGACAAAGGATGGCCTATGTAAGCATCCACCATGACCAACACTCAATTCCAATGAACCCAGAAGCAAGTCGTAGCTCATTTACTAATATCTTTAGCTAGCATAATGCATTATGAAAGTTTCCCCCATAATTTGACATAATAAAATGGTAAGCCTTCAAATGAGATCATTTCATAATATTTTTACACATTGTAGTCTACAAAAAGCTTTTCTTGATTTCTACAGTCTGTGTATAGAAACCAACAGAATACCTTTCTTCTCTTTCTAACTTCTATTTTTTAAGTGACATGAAAATTGGACTTTATATGGGATACAATATAAGAACTTGCTGCATATAGTACAATGTGTAATGAGCAAACTAGGGTGGTTAGCATTTTCATCTCCTCAAATATCATGTCTGTGTATGGGGAAACCTCAAGTTCTTTTCCTGTAGCTATCTGAAGGGCCTGATCAAGTTACAGAGAGCAGTCCCTCTACTGTCTACACACTGCGATCGCTTCTTGCCCTTTCACTGCATTTTGTCCCTCAGTACTCATGCTCTCCTCGTCACTTCTCAGCACGGCACCTCCTCATAGTGACGTCTTTTCCACTATTTCCTTGTGATCGACATTCTAGCTTTCTCAAGTGAAAACACGAGATACTGTGATTCGTCTTTCCGTGCCTGGCTTATGTAACTCGGAACCACGTTCTTCACGTCATCCTTGTTACTATAAATGACAAGTTCCATATCTTAATGGCTATATAATACAGCTTTACACATATTTATAATTCACTTAACTGCAGACGGATAACTTGCTTGACTCCCTATCTTGGCTGCTGTGCGTGGTGCCACAGTAAAGGTGGGCTGTAATTCCACCATTTGTTTAATATGCCGACTTTCTTTGAACACACACCCAGTACTGAATCCCTCTAGCTAGACGGTAGTTCTATTTTCGCTTTATGAGAACTCTGCAAACAGACTTCCACACTAACCATAGCAGCTTCCTGCCAGTAGTGTGTAAGCATGCTCCTTTCTCTTCACCTTCTCTGCCGTTCATTACTCTTGACATTTGATAACAGCCATTCCACCTGGAGGGAGGCAGGACCCATGGTGGCATTCATTTGCATTTCTCTCCTGATTAGTGATGTTGAGAATTTTTTTCATCTAACCACTGGCCATTTGTGTATTTTCTTTCTAGAAATGTCTACCTGGTTTATTTGCCTATTTAAAAATCAGATTACATGTCCTTGCTGTTTTTTTCCTTGTCTACTGACTTAAGTTCCTTATAAATTCTGGTATTAACTCTTTAGCAGATGACGAGTTTGCTAACGTTTCCTCCCATTCTGGTGGCTGTCAATCTTTTGATTGTTTCTTGGCTTTGCAAAGGCTTCCTAATCTGGTATAATTCGTTTCTCTGTTTTTACTTTTGAAACCTTGTGGTTTTGGGGTCATATCCAAAAAGGCATTACCTATGCGAACATCTTTACGTTATTCCTCTATGTTTTGTAGAACTTTTGAAGATTAGGGTCTTATTTTAGGTGTTTGGCCCATTGGGAGCTGTTGTTCATATAAGGTGAGAGACAGAGGTACAGTTCTGCTCAGAATAAGGAGATCTAGTTTTGCTAGTACCACTTACTGGACTTCTTGGACTTATTGGACCATTAGCTTCAATGTATGTTCTTGGGGATTATTGAAAATGAGTTGACTGTAAATACACGCTACCTTTTGTCTGGTATTATGCTAATACTGTGCTGTTTTGATGAGTACAGTTTTATAGTAAGTCTTGAGGTTAGATATCAGGATGTCTCCAGTTTCATTTTTTTTTCTCTCAGTATTTTTCTGGCTATTCAGAGACTTTTCTGGCTCCGTACAACCTACAAAAGTTTCTTTTTTTTTTCTTTTTCCAGTTATGTGAAAACTGACCTTAATATTATGAGGGGATTTCTGCAGTTTGCTCTAGATAGTATGAATATTTTAACAATAAAAATCCTTCCAATTCATGAATGTGACTTTTTAAATATCTTCAATTTCTTTCATCAATGCTTTATAATATTCAGTGAAAAGATGTTTATTTCCTTCATTAAATTTATTTCTAGTCATATTAGTTTTATGGCTCCTGTAAATAAAATTTATTTTTGGTAAACTAACTTTTAGTGAGCTTATCACTGGTACTAAAAAATGCAAATGTTATTTGTATATCGATTTTTGTACCCTGAAAATGTACTGAATTCATTGATTCGTTCTACAGACTTTTTTGGGGGGATAGTCCTCAGGGTTTTAGTCATACAAAATCACGTGATTGGAAACAAAGATAGTGAGACTTCCTCTTTTGCAATTTGGATGCCTGAGGCTTCCTTCTCTTGTAACTGCTCTGGCTGGGATTTACACTGTTGAATGCACATGTTAATTGCTCCAGATCTTGGAGGAAACACTTTCAGCTTACCTGTTCTAGTTCATCTTACCTTACAAGTTACCCGTGGTCTGCTTTGGTGAGGCAGTGGAGTGTGTTCCTTTTGTAGCTTTCATCACATTTTTTTTTCTGTGTCTATTGAGATGATTACAGGTTTCCTGTCCTCCAGTCCTTTGAATTACTGCATATACAATGTTCATTGCCTTGTGTATGAAAAATCAGCCTTTTATCCCTAGAATAAATCCCACTCTATCATGAAATTCAGTTTGTATTTTGCTGAGAATTTTTACATCTATCTTCATTGGTGATATGTGTGAATGTACAATTTTTTTGTTGTTGAAGCATTTTTTGTCTGGTTTTGGTATCTGGGTAATTCCAGACGTGTATAATGAGATAGCCAGGGCTCCTTTTCAATTTTCTTTTAAAAAAAATAGTGTTAGAACAATGGTTATTACTTTCTCAAATGATCTCTAGACTTCTATAAGTCTTTTCTTTATTGGGAAACTTTTTATTTTTGATTACATCTTACTATTTGTCTGTTCACTTTTTCTATCCCCTTCTTGGTAGATTATGCCTATCCAGAAAAATTTAAGTTTTCTCAACATGTCCTCGCTTGTGGGTATACAGTTATTTTCTGTAATGTTTCTCGATAGCCCTTTGTATTTCTATCATATCAACTGCAATGTCTTTTTGATGTTGTTGTTGTTGTTGTTGTTGTTGTTCCCTGACTAGGTTTGAATCTACACCCACCCAAATGTCTTCTTTTTTTTTGCTTTGGGTTTTTTATGGTTTTTTTTTTTTGGGGGGGGGGGTTGGCTTGGCTAGAGTTTATTGATGTATGCAGCACACCTGAAGATTAACTTCTTCAACAGGGAGATAATTCCCAAAAAGAAGGTGGGACCTGAACACGATCAAGTTTTCCAAAGTGCAGAATTCATAGGGTCATGAATTAAAGAAAGTGTGCTTTTTGAAAGCGCATCTTGTGTTATGGTTTGAATCTGGAGTGTCACCCAAAAGCCTCAGGTGTTTGGGTGCAGTGGACTACCTGGGAGGTAAGGGCCTGGCTGGAAGGGGCAGGTGCGTGGGGATTGGCCTGGTGAGGTTGGTGCTGGTTCTGCCCTTCCTCCCTCGATTGGTTTCATGTTCCCACACTGTATATGGCCCGTCTCCGGCTCCACCCTCTGCCGCTTCCACCCTCTGCTTCCACTATCACTGGCCACCCATACACGGGCTGTGACCTTCTACATTTGTGAGCTTTCCTCCCTTAAATTGTGGATGTCAGCTATTCTGCCTCAGCATTAAAAAAGTAACTAAGACATATAGAAAAATGATATTAACAATTTAATAATGGAGATATAGTTATGCAAACTACTGAAATGAAGCTGAAGTATGAAAAGTCTCCACAGAATTGCTAGAGTGTATTTTAAAATTTATACATTAAAAAGTCCTTTACTAGTAATGATTATGTTCTAGTGTTATTGTTTGTTTTCTCTGTCTGTAAACAGAACCAGTAGATAACCACCGGCCATACAAGAAGCATGAGCACTTCCTTGGTACTACATGTTGCCCACCTTGATGCTGGGCCAACTGGATGATCCAAATGGTTTCATCATCACTCCACAGGCAGCCAGGCAGCTGAGAGTCAGGCCACCAGGACAAGGCACAATGAGTGGCACTCAGCACTCTCGTTACTGCCACAGGGGACAGACTGGAAACCTCATTCGTGTGGATGCCGGAACGTGGTCTCTGCGTGTCATGGTTTGTATACAGAGTGTCTCTCAAGAGCTCATGTACTGAAGGCTTGGCATTAAAGGGAAGGAGAAAGCCAGCCTTGAGAAGGCAGGGCTGGCTGCAGGAAGTGGGTCACTGAGGGCATCTGGTGACGGCCATGTTTTGTCCCTGGGTCTTTTCTCTCTGAGACTCTTCCTTTCTCTCCTCCTCTCTCCCCCTCTCTCATTTTCCCATGGCTCTCATTACTCTCCCCCCTCCTAACCCTCTCTCCTCCCTTGAGGCCAGGAGGTGAGGATCTCGGCCCTGCCATGTGCTCTTTGCCATGGCAGTTTGTGCACAACATGGCCTGGTCACTAGGGACTGAAACCTCTGAGACTGAACCAAAATAAGCCTTCCCCCTTTTTGCAACAAAACCTGACAAGCACAAAGGGCAAGAGAAAAGCTGGAAAAACCCAGGTAAGGAACAGAGAGAGGAGGTGTTGATAGTAGCAGAGGGAAAGATGAAAGGAAACAGTGAGAGTCGCACTGGGAGGCAGGGGGAGCACAGGAGGCAAGGCAACATTCACTTCCTACTTGGAATGCTGATTCTGAAGATTTCAAACATAAAACCAAAACATCTCATTAGCCAAGTGCATAGTTCCTTGATCTCGGCCTTGGGCAGAGCCTCACCCTTTATTTTAAGCCCTTTGAGAATGATTTTTTTAAAGTTAAAATGTAAATGCTGCAGAGGTCAAAGGATAACAAAACTATAAATTATGTCATTGAGGTAAGTATACTCGAAAGAGTGGTTGGAAAGGGCATTGGCACAATCTGTGTTCTAAAAGGAGCTTTATTCTGTGGCCAGAGTGCAAGAAGGAAAAAAAACAATAACTGAATTTCAAAGTGGCACATTAATTTTTGTCTGACCTCAGCATTACCTGGGAAATCATTATTCTAAGACAAACGCACCTCTTTCTCCTTTAGACAGAAAGAAACAGGTCTGCTTTTAGAAACCATTTCTCCACCAACCAAAGTGCACAGCTTTGACTCTTGACACGGGCAGGAAACCGGACTACTGACAATGACAGCAGCATAGGCTTCCTGCTACAGCTAATAGATGAGTTGTGAACACCTGGCCCAAATTAAACCAATCAAAATTTCACTCAGAAATTTTAGAGGAAAAGCCCCTGTCTCCCTGACCTCTCAGCATCTTAGGAAGACAGTCACATAGCAGGTTAAGTCACTTGTAGGTACAGGGAAAAAGCAACGGATTATGGATGGCACCATCTTAGAGCCAGAATGAAATCTGTCCCTTGAAAATTCAAGGATTATCCAAACATTTTCATTATAAACTAGTTAAAAATCACTAATGATTCGTGGGTCCTTGAAACTAAGAATTGCAAAGGCACACTTTCTTGCCTAAATTTTATGATCTTTCAACTTAGGAAAATGTATTTTGGGGTGGCACACCACTGGCAGATCTGTCACAGTAATCTCTAACGCAATGCAATACTAATCTCTCCTCTTCTCATGGCCATGTAAAAATCCCCCTGTCTAACTCTAGGAGCAAAGAAAAAGACCACCTGTTCTCTGTGACAACAGAGTTGCATTTAGCCTATTGAGTCATCCATTGATTCGTCTCTAACCAATGCTAGAACTGGCCATTCAGTTCCTACCAATACCTAACATCCTGGGGCAAATGATAATTTAGACTTCTTGCAGCATTGTTTCCACCCCATACTAAGGATGCCAAGCTACCTGTAAAGGTTTGGGTTTGAAAAAAAAAATTCCTACAAGTGCTCCAAGTGCCTTCAGCCTCTCACCTACTCCGCAGGATCTGTCAGAGAGTCTCCATAAAATATAGGCCAGTAAATGAACCTATTTTGCAACAAAACGCTCGGCTTGGAGCAGCATGTGAAATGAAGTTCATACTCAGGCTAGCATCTGAGGTTCGTCACCGTCTGTTCCTTTCCACCCTCGCAGACCTGCCACCTAACCTGCAGGGCGTCTCAGGCTCCGAAGAGTCTTATTGTTCTCAGATGAAGGCCATATTTTCTATCCAGCCTAACTGTATGGAGCCATTATTCTTCTTTACTCCACCTACTTTTTATAATGCCTAATTCTTACTATGCATCTATTACTTGCCAATCAGCTGCTGAAACCTTGCCTATTCTTCAAGGCCCAGTACACGTTGCATTCTATGCCTCTCCTGGCTATGACCAATTTTCCTACACTTCAACATTTATATCATTTCTTACTTGGGGCTCAGCCCTGCTGCAGACCATTGTGTTTGCCTAAAGCATTAGAATTCCCCTTCCTCTTCTTCCTTGGAACAGCCGTGATTTGCTCAGGTCACCGCTGGGTTCTGAGCATTTGTAACCCCCACAGTCATCACCACCAAGTTCAGCTTACATGACAACTTCCACGGCGATGGCATCAGGAAGTAAGGACTTCAAACCAGTGCCTTGGGAAGAGACATCCCCTCATCTCCTCCACCACCCAGAGGGTACAGCTAGAAGACTGTCACCTATGAACCAGGATGTTGTCCCTCCCCCCACACCACCAGATCTGGTAACACTTCAGACTTGGACTTTACTGCCTCTCCAAAACTGGGAGAGATCAAATCCAGTAGCTTAACAGCTCTCTAGTGCATGGTAGTTTGCTACAGCAGCCCAAAGATGGCTTTGAATCTCTCGGAGCTAAAATTTGAGGTTGTTTATGCCAAATATGGACCTGTGATGCTTTTCCTGGAATCCTTTGCAGGGCCCAAGACAACACTTTTCTTGGGAAATAAATATGTATGATGCACTCAAGGGTCTCTAAGCACTATCAACTAAATAAGCTTCACTTTTGCTTCAGTGATACAGCCATTCAAATAAAGACAACTTTATTATTTTCTTAAAAATAATGTGATCTTAAGATTTTACCAGGCACATCTTGCAATGGCATTATAAATTTGATATAAGAAACCAATAATATCCTTGAAAGTTCTGTTGACCAGAAACACAGAAACTGAGTGTTTCGATTTTGATGTCAACAGGGCAGAGTTAATCTGTCCATATCCAACCTCCTCTGTCCATATTAAGTTAGTAATAATTATTTAGACTGTGGGTCATAAAACACTTAAGGTATGCATGAGAAATCAGACAACTCAGTGATCTAAACACAGATGGTCACACTGATAACCCTGCTCTGTACTTGCCACCTGCTGTACCAGTGTCATCTGAGCTTGATGGCCCATTAGCCAGTTGTCCCTTGAGCACCCTGAGTCTTACCTACCGTTCTCTACTCACTGGTACCAGCTCTTTCCCTACCACAGGGCTAGGTAAAAGGCTGGAAAGTCAGAGTAAATAAATGAGGAGAAATAAAGCCACAGTAGCTCTACTATGAACAGTAACAAGACAAGAGAACACCGACAAGGAGTTTTTAACTTTAAAGAAGCTAAGTATTTTTGACTCTCTTAATTTTACATATTAAAATTAGTATTTTTATTTAACAGACTTAGAATTCTTATAAGCCATAAGAATTATTTTCTTCTCAGAACCTGTTACATGACTTATTCCACAAGAAACCTGAACGATCTGGTGGAGACGGAGTGCCATTTTTAACAGGACAGCTTGATTCACATATTCTTTCTCAAATGCCATCTCCTATCAACTTTCTCTTTAAAAAATGCTGCATGTAATAAGCACATTAGCATTTCAGAAAAGTAGCAAACGGGAAAGTGCATCCACTCCAGAACTGTGTCCTCCGAGGAGACGATACAGCATTGACATTAGAGGCGGTGGAGAAGATACAACAATTAAATATTAGAAATGACTGCAAGGCAGAGGGCTGGCTGCCCACAGGTACACTCGTCCCTGATGTGTTTCTGAAAAATCCAACCTACTCATACATGTACAGAGCGAAAGAGGAAGCAAGAGAGAATACTGAAAAACAAGCCCTGTCTTCTCTTTTGGAGAAAGTGGCCCTGATGGTATACGTGTACATCTTCTGTGGAACCATTCATCTCTGCTCCCCCAGCCTATGTCAGACCCACAGCCCTACCTCACTGCTACCATTTCTGGGTAAAGCTGCAAAAGAAATAGAAATTAATGTGTCTCTCATTTGCATTTTGCAAAAACATAAATATTCAACAGCATGAAACTACAACTCATCCTAATTTAATAAAGTTGGCTTGAGAAGGAGAGGAAGGCCGATGAGAATTAAGTCACATGTCATAATTGGATCTGTCCTATAAATACAAAGCAAAAATATTGACTCAGGTTTTGTTTTCTTTTTGATTCTCCCATGCTCAGACTTGGGAATATATTAAAATCTGGGCGGTTTGAATTACGGCAGTGCATTTTACAGAAGCACATCTGTGTTTCCGATCAAAGCACTGTCAGCACTGTCGCACAAGAGTTGATTTTGTTCTTTTTCAACTAACTTCAAACTTGAACTTCGCAGTATCAGACCCTATCTGGAAATGCTTTAGTTTGCTTGACAACCACATACATTTCAGCCACATGGGAGACAAAACGAAGCAGGGAAACTCTTTCTGGAGATTACAAGGGAAACCATGGTGGGCGGTGGGAGTTGGCAGAATACTGAACTGTCGAGAAATGTAGAGTATTCGTGGAGGACAAATATGCACAAAAAATTGAAATTTTAGTGACTCAGAGATGACCTGGTGCCCTGGGTAAGTGCCAAGCTCAATTCAGGGAACAGCGGGCGGTGAGAAGCCCTGGGTGTGCATATAAACCTGTCCCTTCCCTTTGCCAGCCACACTCGCTTTGTTATGGCATTTTCCACTGGAGGCCAGAGCAGTATGTCAGTTAATCTGATGACTAACTTCTCAATAGCTGCATTCAAGGAGTTGAGAAGAACACACAATATATATTTTTAATCAAATACAACTGATTTCAAAGAGCAAAGGTTACATTTCTTAAAAATCACAAATAGTAATTAGCTCTTTCTGTTAAAATTATTCTTTCTGTTAAAGTAAAATAACTCTATGAAGAATACATAGTATAAGGAGACACAGCACCACAAGTAGACACCTGGGCAAAAGCGAAGAATCGTGGGTTATGTGTAACAACACAAAGGAGTTGGCTGAGCACGGTGGCGTATTCCTGTCATCTCAGCAGTTGGGAGGCTGAGGCGGAGGACTGCAAGTGCACAGCCAGGCTTAGTGATGTGGTGACTTAAAGATGAGCCTGGACTAGATAGAGAGACCATGTCTTGAAAAATATTAATATAAACAACTCGTAGAGTTAAAAATATAAAACTTAAATCCTTAATAACAACTGCAAACAAATAGGAGTGGCGATCCTGGAGTGTGAGAGGGCGCCACTTCCCCCAGCGAGGACCGAGGACCCAGGACCAGGACCTAAGCCGCCTCTACCACCTGCAGACTATGGCATTATCTTCCGTGGAGTCCCGGAGATTCCTCCCCAGGGGAAATCCTTACTAATAATCTCCCAGGCAGATCCCTTGCCAGGGAGCTTCCCAAAAGGATTGTTAGCCCCCTCCACAAGAAGAGCCAACAGCTGTCTAACCCTGCTGAACTTGAAACCTCCCAATCCTTGCCCTGCTATTCCAACAATTTTAAACTATAATACTAGAATCTTACCCAATCTTAACCAAATCTTCACAGTGAAAGGATCACGCTAGGCCTAGCTTTAACTTTGGCTTGTCCTCCTCTTGCAAACTATTAAAGCTACTGCGGTTGTGTTGTCCAGGGACAGGGAAAGGCCAGGAAGTGGGAAAACTGTTGACACTGATTTAGTGGTGTGCAGTATAGTTAGCAAGGCAGAAGCCACCTTAACTTTATTAGTTTTCACTAGCTTTATTAGCAAATACACCATCCTTGTGGGAGATGGTAACACTGGAGGACCCTGGGCTACAGCACAAGGACGCCTTCAGTGCTGTCTTTTACATTCTATAAATCCAAAATTATTATAAATTTTACTTTTTTAAAAAGATAAACTCTTTAAAACACAAAGATGCCTAATAATATAGCTAACAAACTACTAAGAACTACAAAAGAAAAACTAAGCAATTAAAAGGAGGCAAAAATATTTTTGCTAGAAATGTATCTTTTTCCACAACAAAATAATTCCCCAAATAATTATGAGAATGAATAAAAGATTTTAATGTTTGTTAGATTAAAAAAAATACTACGAAAATTGATTGTATTTGTCTATATCAGCAGTATACAAACAGAAAATACAGTTTTCAAAAGGAATGATTAGTAATAATTGTATAGAAATAAAATTAGATAATAACATCTTTATAAAAAACTGCAGAATTGAATAAATATAAATAAAATTGCAATGAAATAGTGAAACAGAATTCTCAAGGGTCAGAGAGTCACTATTATATTAATGTCTTTTTTTTTTCAAAGATGTCTAATCATGAACAGCTCCTAGGATAAAAACTGCCACGTGTTACAAGGGACTCCACAACCTAACTAACAGAAATGTACTAAGAGGCAAAATAACCACGGTCCCCCACAGGAGAAAGTGAGGTGAGATTTTCCTATCACGGGCATCCATAACGCGACAAGGAAGTAAGAGTCATTGAATTAAGACACAATTGACCAAAAGGACAGAGCAGAGACAGGAGCGCATCAGACACATGGCGGCCAGCTCTGCGCCTTTCTGGGTAAAGACTGAACAGTCAGTACCTGATGGTGGGACATTATTGGATGCCCTAACAAAAACCACATCACACAGACCAGTTCTGAAGGACCAAGGACGTAAATATGGAAGACAAGATTTTTACAGCCAAACAAATAAGTAAAAACTAGAGGAAATATAGGATGAGTTATGTCACACAGAAAGAAATAGAAAGCCAAAAGTGAATCTGAGTATTTCTGAACCTTTTCAGCTATCTGGAAACCAAAATCAACGGTAAGGTTCAATTTCATACCATGCCACCAAAAATTAAAAGGCGAATCACAAGTGGGCTATCCTACCGTGCAACAGATTTTTGGGTATATTTTTGAATAGACTTCACATTTAAACTTTTTTTGACTCTAGATAGCAAACTTTAAAAATACAAATATCTTAAGAGTGCTACCTATCAAGTATTCTTAGATATCTACTTTTATTCTACTTACCGACAAGGAGACCTGGAAAGGAGGCAGTTGTCCCTCATAGTATCAGGGACAGAAAAGGTCCGGAAGTGACACAATGCAATATTGGGTATAAAGAAAAACAAATGAACCAACAGTCAACTTGAACTCACTTTAAAAACACAATACTGCTAAGCCTGTTTGTTCTGAAATGTGTATCAAACAGGAAACACGTAAGTATTACTCCACCGATACCTACTTCAAAAAAGGCAAACTGCTAAACTATTCATCAAAGGATAGCATATAGAAAAATAAATATACATGTTGAAAACTTACAAAGGAATTCAGGACAATAATTTTATTTTCAGAGGCAAGTAGGTGTATATAGGAAGGTACATAGGAAACGGACTTCGAAATTATTGGAAGTGTCACTTTTTATGTTATTTATTTATTGCTGAGGACTTTTGTGCTGAGCTCTATCTCTGGTAATTTTTGTAGTTTACTTTGGGAAAGGATCTTGCTAAGTTACCAAGTTGTCCAGGCTTAGCTTGAACTTGTGGTCCTGCCCCCTCAGCCTCCCAGAATACCGAGATTTGCTGGCTGGAAGTGTCGCTTTTTAAAGCAGAGTCACATGCAAGGTGAAGTGTCACATACTGATTATGACATACAGGATGGCAATTTAATTTTCATTATTGAACTAGTAATACACACTATGCACACACATACTCACACACATTATTCTCCTCTCCCTCAGCACAACCATTAGGTGGGCAGGTGTCACGTGAGCCCTCTAGCACAGCCTGGCCTGTAGGAACATGACTGAGAAACAGGAAACAGAAAATGCTAGGATCGTAGCCCCTGCTATTGTGTTGAAGCCCCTCGGCTCTGACCCTGATGTCTCCCACCTTTTCCACAGCATTTGTGAAGCCATGGTAGGCCAAATCATGACCTTATAGGTAAATCAAAATCTTAAGGGCTTCACAACTTTTAACAATGTTAGAGAATCTTGCTTAGAATCTTGCAAGACAAGGGGTGAGAATATATAAATAAAATAAGATTTAAAAAATAAAATAAAAATATATAAAATATATAAATGAGGTAAGAATATATGAAAATATATAAATGAGATAAACAATTAAGAACAAGCACATTTTAGTATTTGCTTAGATTTCTGATATAAATGAAATCTAGGGGAGCTATGCTACTTCACTGGACTTTATTTCCTTGAAGAGTTGCATAATGTCTTTAATGTCTTTTTTTCTGATAATAAAGACTGAGTCCATGGCGTCATTACCATTTTCATTCTGAGACAGGGTCTCCCTCTGTCGCTAAGTTGCTTGGGCTCAGCTCAAACTTTCTATCCTCCTGCCTCAGTTTCCCAGATTATAGGCACATATCACCACACCCAGAAAACTATCTTAAAGATAGATAAAACAGCTCCTAATTCAAAGTCTAAAATCACAGTTGTAAGAAAAGAACAAAAAACACCTGAAAGGTGTAGTTGCAAAATGAAAAAAAAGAAGTAAAAGATTAAGAATCGTGATGACAGCAAGTACAAGTTCATTTCAATTGCGTTTAAATATTTAGCTATAATATATAATAAAATATTCAATTTTAACTTGTACATCAAAGACAATGAATCCTGCAATAAAGCTCAAGCAGAATATTTTCATGATTCACAAATGCCACTGACGTGAAAAACCTCCAATGTCACCCATCCTTGACAAAGACATTCATGTGGGATTGAAAGCGTCATGTGTGCGTGGCATACAGTAGGCGGTCTCTGCGTGGGTGAAATATTCCAGCTGACTTTGGATCCTGAACACTCTAGGGAAACTGTGATGAGCCCCCGCCTGCAAAGCGCAGTGTCAGCCTGAGTTGGAGATTCTCTTTGCAGAGATGTGCTTCTTCTTTGTGACTAAATATTCAAACTTCTTGGTCCTACGTGTGCGCGCACGACAATACATGAATATAGGCAATATATACACTTACAACTTTTTTTTTCTTTTAATAGCATACTGCATCGTTTTTATTTGGCTATTAGGAAGCTCAGATATATAATTATTAGTAGAAAAGTAATGTAGGTTTACTGGCATAGCTGCATTTATTTATGCAGTATTTAATTTTCTGTTTTTCATCTTAAATAGTTTTATCTAATATATACTTTTGGCCAAAAATTATCTCAAATCATTTTACATGGAGACAGAAAATAATGACTATATATGTATGGGTTTTTATAAGTTTGGTTTTATTGTTTTGTTTTGTTTTGTTTTTGTTGTTGTTGTTTTGTTTTGTTTTGTTGTTTGTTTGTCTTAGAATTATAGGCCTTTATTTAGAAACCAAGGAATAGAAAGGTAAATCTTTCTATTCTCTGGAAGGGAGTCCCATGTGGGTTGTTGTGGCTTTTCCCATTTTAAATAAAGAGTTCAAATGATGTAGACCTTAATAAGGTCATGAATTCTTAGAATTACAGAATAACCAATCAAAAGTAGCCTTTAAAGTAACATCAGTGAGGCAACTGCAAGAACAACAGTGGTCACCATCTGCTGGAATCTCCAGTGTGAGAACTTACTTGCAGATGTCGCCTTCTGGGTCTTCCAGCCCAAATCTCTCATCAAACGTAAGTTGTATCCACACATTTTCCTCTACTGCTACCAATCTCCACACCAAGACCATGTTTCTTGGGTAAGTATGAGGAAACCTTGGGCTGTGGATACTCCCATTAGCAGACACAGTAATAACTCTCTCATGCTGGGGATCTTGTACTCCTAAGGCAAAAATACAGACATAGACACATATTGAGAAAAAAAAACATTTTAAAAATTATCAGCTTCAAAATAATCTTTTTATATTTTACACTTCACCTCAAACAAATATTAGATATATAAAACACAAGAGGGATCAAAATATACAATGAATGTTAGAAGTTACAGCAAAAGACAATCTGCCATTAACCCTCCTCAAAATACCTCTCCCCATCCCCTTTAAGCACACGTATCCTATCACTCTTGCCACTTTTGGAGCAGCTGTGGAAGTCATCTTTTGTGAGTGGTTTTATGAAGTGGGATCAAATATATAGTGAGCACTGCTGTCAAGTAAAATGCCAACCAATGGAAAAGCAGGCAACGTGTCCTCATCCGCCTTACTCTTGCACTCTGGCAGTGTATAATTCCAAAGTCAAAACTTCCCCTGCGAGACAAACATTTTGAACTGATTTAGGACACCAAGACAGCCATGACAGTGCAGATAAAGACACTCATCAGAGAAAGCTTGCAGAACTACCCCAGGAAGTAGCAAAGCCAATGAGATAAAGTCATGACGTTTGAAATCAAGGAGATGAGTGGCATTATTTCTTCTACTGTAATTATTTTTCAAAAATGTAAATATTCCTCATATTTTTCAACCTCACAAGTATTGCTCCTTTCAGAAATTATCCAGAAAAATTTTAATATCAATGGATAAAAAATTGTATATCTATGTTTTAAAGAGATTTATCTTTCTAAATCAAATTACTAAAATGGCAACGGTTAACCTTTCGGTGTTCCTAAGTCACTTTAAAGCTGAGATAAGATTCTTTAACACATTAGCAAATGTGAGCTATATTACCATAAAATAAATCTGATATTCTACTTTTAAAAATACAAACCAAGATCAAAGTTTTGTGACTATCAACAACTATAGAACTGTGGCAAATTAGCTAAAGGTTTGCATTGACTTTATAGATTACAAAACTTAATGTAGCTGAAGAAACACGTATGTAAAGATGCCAGAGAGAGAGGTGGATTAATACAGGAGGAAGTTAGCCTTTCTCGTGATTTTGAAATGCCAACCTGCATATCACACCCACATCAACTTCCAGCTTTGTATTTGCAATTTGTTCATAATGGTTTAGGAACTGAGCAAAATGATCTGAGTAACAGTATTACTTGGTTCCACAATTTCTGAAAAACCAGTATCCAATACAAGCTCAAAATTTCATGTGAATTGGACTTACTAACTGGTTCCAAGCCCTAAAGGACCTTGAAAAGCAAAATACATCTTGTAATAAGGGAAATAATCACCAAAAGAAGATATTTAAAACATAGGAACCCTTGCGGCATATTTCAATGCCTTATTCGAAATATGAATTTCAACTTTCTAAGGCACAATAAATAGCTTCCATGCTCAGCTGGCATGAAATAGGTTTATATGGCGAGATGAGACTTTTTAGAACTGCTACAACAAGCTGCTAACAGTATTTCTCACTATTCTGATTAGAATGCTGGTGAGAGAAGAACCTAAGAAAAGGGAAAATTGTTGCTGCTGAGAAATATGCGTTCTTATAACTACTCAGGGGAAGGTCATTAATGAAAAGAAATTCATAACAGATATTTATAAAACGACCAGTCATTTACTAACTCAAAAAGTCCAAGAATTGAGGTAATTACATTCTTTAGGTCACGAACATCCATTTAATCATTCCAAATTCTAACATGAAAATCTTTTAAACTCGTATTCAATTTCTCATGTGATTTCAAAAACATCCTCAGAAGACGTAAACTACTGCAGTCTACAGCCATGGTGTAAGGTGGACGGCCAAGCGCTTGGCACCTCACGATTTGGTGCAACTCTAACATACGCATGTCGTCGAGACAACAGTTGCAACGACAGCAATTTCTCATGAGTTTTCATGACACAGAGATATGCCACACAATACTGAACTTCGTATTTATAGTACGAATACAGAAAAATAAGAAAATTATGACTTTTTAAGAAACACTCATTTGCCCCTCTCCCAGTAGGCTCTCTCTTAGATATGCAGTTCATTTAGAGAAACAGGTTACAGTTTATTCTCTTTACTCCAGGTTATGTTCTAACAAATCATGCAATACAGACCTTAAAAGGCCTGTTAAGTCATTGCATTTTAAACAAAACTACATTTTTCTTCTACTCCTTTTTCTATTGTTTTTTTCTAGCTTTTCCTCTTCTCTATTTCCCACATCTCTCTGCCTTTCAGCCCAACAATCTGTTAGTCCTGTTTCCCTACTTTGTATCTTAAAGTCGTCTTACACCAGTGGCCTCACTTCCGCTGTGACAGGAAGGACTCTAGATAATCCACATGCCATCTCTCTTGTATAATCGTCTTGCTTGAGCGTATGCACTTTATGAATATTACTTCCACCAGCAATTTCTTTACAGCGAATCAATCAAAGGAGATGAATTGAGTGAACCTAAGTAACTTAATCAAACGAAACCATAAAAGAAGTTGAGTCCTTCATAAACTCATAAGAATGTGGGGAGCACTAAATGAGAGGGAGATTTTTTTGTTGCTATCTTTAAAAACAGAGGAGGCACATGCTCATGCCAGGGGTGATGGGAAGCCTCTGTGAGTGAAGAATGGACTGTACACATATGAGGGCCTGCAAGGAAGTGGTCACCTCAGGCCTCAAACATCAAGCAACCCAAGTGAATTTAGAACTAGACTCTGTTTCATGGCTTCTAAAAGAACTCATTCTGGCTAACACTCTGTAGACTCTGAGCAGGAGCCCAGTTATTGGGGGCTCTACCAACATCTTACAGAATGAAAAATTAACATTTTATTTTAAGCTGCTAAATCTGTGCTAAGTTCATAGTATAAGAAAACCACTATGCATATTATTGTGCAGAAAGCTACTTGGCTTATAGGTGTCTCCTTTTGTCTCTGATCTTGAGCACTAATGAATCATAGCCACTTTTCTTCTAGCATAAACATTAGTATAAATTTGTTACCATTATTTCACACTGTTAATATACAATTCAAGAATGTTGTTCTGAGAAAATTCACAAATTTAGGAGACATTTAATGCTAAGGGTCATGTATTGCCAAGAATATTATTAGGGTTACAATGACTGGTTTTGTCCTTGAGCTATGCAAAATAACTTCAACAAGTTGTATTTGTGACTTTTAAATTAGATAAGTTAATGCAGCTTTTCTGCTCAGTGTTTAAACTTTTCTTGAGCAGTAAGCAAACTACACAGAAACATATTCCCCCTCCCTGGATACTGATATTTAGTATTTGGCTATAATAATTCAAATGCAGTAAGGTAACTTCTCCCAATACTGACATATTTTACTAAGGAAAAAAAGAACATTGACTAATTAAAATTAAATTCATAAATTGCATTTTCAAGTATTTCTTTTATGCTATACTCCTCTATTTCATTTCCCTCAAATAACTTACATGTTTCAAAGGTGTTGATAACATTATTTTATTAACTAGTATTATACTGAATTCACTTTCTAAGCATTTATTAAAATTTCATATCTGGCCTTTGAGCCTCAAGAAAATACTTGATATTTGTAATGGTCTTCACCGACATAGCAATGTTCATTCTTTGATAGGCAATCTAGAAATCCCATAACTATTAAAAGATGTAAAGTCTATTTTTGTATTATTAGTCAAGAAAGCAAATGGTTAAAATGTTTATACTTAAATATGTGTTTACATCTTTTTTCTTCATAAATCCTAACTTCATGAAACTATAGTTGAATATGTTTTCGAGAATAAAATCTAGGTTTTACTTGTGTTGAAAAAAGTGTAAATTCCCATTTAAGTTAAATTGCTGCTCCCAAAAAGTCACCTCAAAACACAACAAGGTTTGCCACCAGACGTATGATTTACAGATGACTAGAAAAGTTGTATGTAAACCTCAGGCAACTAGGTCTATAATTAAAAAGAAAAACAGAAAAAGCAACAAACATTATGTTCTACCAAAGTAAGACTCGGCACTACCAACTCTGTTTTCACAGTCATCTTTCAACCATGTAACTTTACTAGCATTTTAAGGAAGGGATAAACGCATAGTATTTTGTGACTACTTTAGTGAAAGTTTGTTTTTCTTATAACGAAGAAAAATATATTCAAGGCACCAATGAAATAAAACATGTTTTAGTCAAATTGCTAAAATATTGACATGATCCTTATGATGCATTCTGAGACAAGAATACATCCTATAAATCTGAAATAGTAAAAAGAGGGAATGTGTGTAAAAACTGAATTTTTAAAAATTATACACACAATGTCATATTACCTGGCCCAGCTCATCGTAAGGCAGAAGTACTGATAATTAAATGAAGCAAAAATAGAAAAAAAATTATTGATATAAACATTACAAAATTGTTAATTTTTCTGTTAATATACAACTCAATCATAAATATACACTACATACCTGCATATTTTAAATCAGTTTAATATAAAAATAATTCCATAATATTTGGCTTATGCTCCGTGCATGCTCTTTGTACTTCAAAAATTTATTTATTAAGAATGAAAGAAAACAGTGGTAAGAGAATCATAAAAACTGATAAGAATGATACTACTTCAAAATATTCTATTAATAAAGATAGGACTAAAACAGGAAGTTCCAGAACAATGCACAACTCATACAGAGAGACGGATCAACCATAATTTCCTGCCTATATTTCAGTCTGACTTCAGCAGAAAAGAACTGTAGGGACAAAAAATAGGTAAAAACAAAACAAAACAAAACAAAAAGATTCAAAAGGTTTTTTTTTCCCCTCAGATTCACAAAGGCAAAACTATACAGCAATGTATCACACATTCCCTGCCAGACCTCAGAGACTTTCCAGAAGATATTTAATGTGTTCACACTTTCAAACACATGTTTTTTTTAAACTGTATAGAAAAGTGCTTAAGAGTCACTCAATCTTTTTCTAATCCTTACTTAATAAACACATATATTCAATTGTCCTTATTGATTGTTTTTTTTTTACCCATGATAATCCTTTCTTGTACTGATCTCATCAGTTTGTTTGAGTGAATTAGCACATTTCCTTTCTAGCAGCAGTTCAATGTGCACGATGTGTAACCCCCACCACACAAACATATGAATAATTGGATGCAGACATTCCCTGAATCCATGCACCAGCATCAGGTAATCCAAAGTAAACTGTATCTCAACATTACGTGAGTCTATAGAGAAAAGATATACTTGAACTGTTGCAAAGCTAATTATTCCCCCACTTAGCTGGATCTTTATGGATGTACTCCACTAGTATGTTTAATATTTTAAATTCTGACTACTAATACAAAAATATACAAGTACATTAATATACTGGAAAGAAAAGCAAGATGCTAGCTTTTGGTTTTTTTCTGTGCTCACATCACAATTTAATACAATATCAAGCTAAAAAACAATAAAACTAGCTAGCATGCTAGCACTGTCTACCTCAAATAGCAAAATATAGAAAAAATATTCACAAAAAGAAAATAAAACAAGAAATTGCTATATTAAGAAAGCAACACCCCATAACTTAGTTGATCACCTTTCTCCTCAAGAGAACAGAAGTCCAAAAGTTCTACGCTGAGAACCTGTCACATGTCAGCTGTTCACCAGAAGCTTGGGTCACCAGAGCTACACAAAGCACTGTCCTCTTTTTTGGTAACTTCTAGGTGTGTAAACTAGCAACATGCCTAGAGCAAGTATGTTAGTAAACTAGTATTCAACTAACAAATCAGCTCAGGCCTTAACTCTTCAAATACATTAACTCATTTTAATCATAATGTATAGGTACACTTATTTTTTCTGTTCTACCAAACTAATATTTCCAAACAAGTTTTATTGAAGTCCTTAATAATTATCTACTTCATGCATATCACATGGAAAGATCTAATAACATTGGTAGTATAAATAACCTTGGTATCATAAAATATAACAAAAACCAATTTTACATGGTATTTCAACATTTCATCCTTTATTCCTAAGATTCCAGAAACTATACATAATAAAGATATAAAGATTTTACAATGTATATCCCCCAACAAAGTCCCTCAATGTCCATTAATTTGGTATCTATTAAAAGGTTCATCTGTTATTATCTACTATTAAAATAAATTACATGCACCAAGATTCCATTCAGAAAGGCCAAATTGATTAAGTCAGATCGGTGGTTTTTAGGCAATGATTCAGAATATCGCAGTCCCCTCTACAGGTCAATAGGAAGGAAAAAGAGCACCTTCGTAGAATTTTACTATTTCCTTGTGGTGTGTTTTAAATAAGGTCAAATACCCTCTTTAATAAAACGTTCAGGAATGGGGTCATAAGTTTACCCCTTGCTAAACCATAGTAATAATAATGCACAGGACCTGCTGGAGAAGCACATAGCACAGCTTCTGTCTTAGTAACATTTTTGTTGTTTTTGCTGCTGCTGTTGTTACTGCTGCTGGGGCAGAATACTCAAGATAAACAACTTAAGAGAGAAAAGATTTACGTGAGCTCACAGTTTCTAAAGGTCTCAGTCCATTCATGGGCAGTTGACAATGGTAGAAGCTCTTGGCAGAAGCTGAGCCAGGGAAAGGCTGCTCACGGCATGGCAGACAGGAAGCCAAGTGAGAGAAGAAACTTAGAGGTACTGTATTCCCTTCCATGTTCTGTCCCAGCAATCCACTCACTCTGGATCAAGCCCCAGTGTGCCACCTCTTCCCACCAGGCCAATCTCTTAACAGCACAAAATTCCATAGGTACCGCACAACGCCCAGATATATGCGGCTTCTGAGGGACATTCCGTGTGAAACCATAAGCGTTTCCTGGTGCAACGAGATAAAGTTGAAATACTGAGCACCTTCCCAGCATCCCTGTCGTCACTGTGACAAATGCTGGACTGCTTATGCCAGAAGCAAGCCAGAAAATCAATACAACCTATTTCCTGCAGTGCATGGGTCACCATAGAGGGCCAATCAGTGAGCCCGAACAATTTAGGTTACAGCAACTAGATCACGTACCACTGTAGTCGTTTGTTATTGATAAGGGAATGCAATCTGATGAAAAAGAGAATGCACAGAAGTACATCACAGTAGAAAAACATGGAGCCAAGTCCTAGCTCAAATCAGAGGAGAGAGTTATCTCATCCCTGGACTTCTCAGTTATCTGAATGAGTAAAATACTTTTTCTACTTAAGCCAGTTAGAGTTAGAAGTTTCCATAACTGTAACCAGTGTCATTGTACAGTGGACATGATTTTGGCTCTCCTGGGATATCACTGTATTTCCTCTGTTATCTTGGGATAATTATTATCATCTGTTCCCCCACTTCACACTTAAATATGCCCCAGTTCACACACACACACACACACACACACACCCCAAAAATAAGAGATTCATTTTTTTTAGATTTTTGAAATTGTAAAAATTTGACAATATGAAATCGCAGCTTTAGGTAATAATGTAAAAACCCGTTTTGGTTTTATACAACAGGAAAAAGTTTAAAATGAAGGTTCAATTATGGGAGACAAGAGATAAAGCAGGAATAATTCATACTACAAAGAATCGAAATGATGAAGGAATCAACTCTGTACTCTCAATTTGAAAAAAAGTCTCAACGTATAAGATTTTAATAAAATATTAAGGGCTCTGAAATACATCAGGCAACAATATTCATATAAACCAAATAATATTGTACACCAGTAACAATACATAATTAAGTACATTTCACTTTTATGTGCTTTAGAGACAAGTAAATTTATTTAAGAAAAACTATTTTCAATAAAGAAGCTTCAGGGCTTCAGCACCTGCCTAATTTCTGTGTGCCGTGGACATATATTAAAAATTTATAAAATTCAGTTTTGAGTTGACCAGAAGGTCCAAAACCAGGAATTAATTATATATTACTTTATGAATTTACAATGTCCTAATTACTGACATGTCGATGGGAAGATGTTTAGAATTTATCAAGGAAAAATAATAAAATGATGCTCAATGTTAACTTACTCTTATAGAAAAAAATGTAAATATGTCCCTTAGTTTATGCTTTTAATAAATATCTTACATGTTCACAACTGTCTTTTTAAAGAGGAAGCTCCAAATTGGGCAAAAGAAATGAGCTTTTAGATAAAATAAGATAAAAGCACACATTTCTCAGTCTTGGTATATTCAGCTAAATATCATCTTGCTTCTTGTTTATATTTTATGTTCAAAAGTGAATATCTACACTGTACATGTGATGAGTCTATGACTAATGTCAAAAAACATGAAAAATAACAAATCCCATTGCTTACATACAAAGCATGCCCTCTTATCAAGATGTACATGTGATTAAATGCAACAAAGAAGTGCTACTGTGTTTGCATTTCCGTAAGAAATATTTGGAGATTTATAAATTACATTTATAGCACAATGCAGTGATTATCGCTTCAATTTCAGCAACAATTCCTCATCGTAATGTCAGCAATAAACAAAGAGCAATTGCACTGGGCCATGTGTGAACCCAATTAAATACGTTCATGAATTTTCTAGCTATTCTTCCCTAATAGAATGCACTGCCTCCCCACTCACACTCTATCCTTAATGATACTTGCCTATCTTAAATTGATGAGAATATCTGAAAAATGAAGTTTAAGGCATTTAAAAGAAATGAAAATCATAAACTAATAACATTCATACAACTTGGAGTGAAAAGAGGATGCTTGAATTTCATTTCTCTAAGAAATAAAATTTTTAATAATAATGAGAATACCCACAGCGCCACGGTACCTGGTCCCAGGCTTCACCAGGGATCCCTGCGTGCCCTTGGGTGGAGAGGTGAGCAAGTGCAAGCGTGAAGGCGTGTCAGCTTTGCTCTTGAGTTTACTTGAACACACCCACCAACAAGCATCTTCAGTAACGCTAGCTTTACGGCACTGACTTGCAAATTGAGGCAAAGATCAAGAAACAAAAGGACAAAAAAAAAAATAGGAACTAAAACTAAAGAAGGAGTAGAATCCAGAAGACAGAGAGTTTTACTCAAAACAGGGATTGACTTTGATTTCACCAAGTTCACCAGAAATTCCATTTGTGAGGTGCGATTCTTCTCCAACACTCCATTATCATTAGTTCTTGCAATATTATTCAAAAATACCTACTCCTTGTCTTCTGATCTCAGGGAGGACTCTGAGGCTGTATCTGTCAGATTGGACATTGTCAGATGTCATAAGATTTGAGAATCTCTCTTTCTGACATTTGCACTATTTATGTGAATCTAATCTGCCAGCCAGCTGCGCTCACGACCTCCCAGGAAGAGAACAGACCTGTTTCAACATAGCACTTCCTTGAAATTCCTTGATTCTGAAATCTAGTTTTGAAGTTGAAACCTCTCCACTCATGCTCCCTAGAAATCTACTCATTCCTTTTTGGAAAGAAATGTAAGAGTGTCCAAAGAAATGGAAAAAAAAAGATATGAGTCAACATTCAAGAGAAAAAAAGTGGGAAAAAACAGGAAAAAGTACAAATTATGGTTAATTTACTTGTAATATTTAGAGTAGTACTAATTATTTTGACAAATGGAAAAGACTACCACTCATAAATTAGCATAGAGATTTTTACAGAAATACAGGCTTAATATAAGCCTTATTAACTGCACTAGTTATTTAAAATATCCACATGACAATGATCTATAAGTACACAACCACAGGAGTCACCACAGTGTTGATTCTTCAACTGTTACCACACTGCAAAGTTCGATCACAATGTGATTATCTTGTGAAAAGCAAACCAATACAATTTCAAAAGATTTCTGACAGGAAAGCAAAATGCCAATTACAAAAACAAAGCAAAACAACACCCTGACATAAACATGTATTGAAACTTTATTCATGAATTGACAAGTAAGTTTCATTATTTTCTGCCCAGTGAAAATACTCGTAAGTGGAGGATAGAAACAATATCTAAGAAGCACCAGAATACTAAATTACACCTTGACAAAGAAGCATGCTTCTGTTTTCTCTGGGTCATACCAGGCAAAATCATTTGCCAGGCGAAGTTACTTTTTTTTGAAGTTATTTTTAACATGTCAGAGGGTATACAGAAATGAGAACACAAGCATTGCAGCACACAGGCTGCATTTGAAGGATTAATAGAACATGAAAATAGCACTTAATCACAAAAAGACCTGCAAGAAATTCAGAAGTGTGAAGAAAGCCACAACTGTCACTGTGAAAAAAAGACCCCATGTCTCCACTTGCTGAGTTGAAGAATCAGGTAAGAACATAACAGCTGAATCAATTCTCCTGTGCGACGATGCCTCATTGCATTGACCTTAATTATGTGAGAGCACGGAAGCTGTGTGAGTTTCAATATTCACAATGAATAAAAATATATGTTTTGCTTACCTTTTAAATGTTCTTTCTCCTCTTTTCTATGCCAGTCCAGATGCTTGGGTCTAGTTCCTCCCTGCCAGTAGATGGAGATAGTAAAATTGAGTCTTTGGGTGACCTCAAATCCTAAGCTAGGTGGTTTAGAATCTTTAGTTTCAAATTTTGGATGTAAAAAATACAAAATTTGAATGATTGAAAAGACACGTAAAATATTGTCAAAATATCCAACTCAGTGAAATGAACTTTTAAATTTGCAATGATCTTTACAGAAGAGCGTCGTGGCTGGCATAGAAAAATACAAAAGAAAGATCATTATTTGCTTGGATCTATCCCTCAGCTTTTCAGTCTTCCAGCTGTTGCTCCTTCACTCAAATAATATCTATTCAGTATCTACTCAACACTGTAGGCTATCTGCCAGATGTCTGGATATATGTTATCTAATGCCCTCAATAATCTTATGATTATTTGATTATCCCCAAATATCTTGTCTCAAAGATTTTTTTTAAGTCCATGTGGTAAGCTAACACCTTAGGGCCAAGTTTGTGTCGTCCTCTTGGAGGTCCCCTAAAGGTTTCTAAAAATTAGGCATAATTAGTTTCTACCTTTTTATCTAGTGATAAAAGATCCTTGAAAGTGAAATTTAATTTCCTAGTGGTACAAACTAGTTTTGTTTTATTTTTGTTTCGAGTTAATACAAGCTCTCCAGCAGTTTTCCAGGAAGAATCTCAAAAAACTACCAGGCAATCATGTTAAAGAAATTCAGCAGAGAATCAGAAATACAGCAGAAGTCAGGATTTGAGATTCATGAAAATGTGTTTGAAGAATACACACTTGAGGTCGAGGTCAAGGAGAAAAGCATTAAAAAGCTATGATTACTGATCATAACTTACGAAAACAATATAATGGCCATTTTCCAAAATAATTACAAGGACATGTAAGTATCTCTCAAAGAGGATCAAAAAAGAAAATAAAGAACATTTAAACCTAAAGTTAGCACTAATGAAACCAGTAATTGGTTCTACTTTTTTGTTCAATTTAATAAACTCACTTAATTTTATATTTAAATAAAATATATCCCTTTCTATTATTGCAAGTGTAATTGAAGTCTCATTATCACTTGTAGTTTTGTTCCATATCTTGGTTTCAATACGACATATTTTGGGAAATGAGCAGCTAATCAAAGAAAAGTAATAATTATTTATACAAGAATAACATGACCAAAATACAACTCTTACCCAATTAATCTGTCCAAATGAGCACACACATATTTGTCTATTGCATTATAAATCATAGCGATTTTGAGACTGCAAGCTTTTAATTTGTTTTAAATTCATTTAGTTAGTTAATTTCCAGTAGTAGGAATTGAACCTAGGGCCATCACGCTAAGCTACAGACTCAGCCCTTTATTTATTTATTTATTTTTTTCTGGAAACAGGGTCTCCTCCAGTTGCTAAACTGGCCAGGCAGGGCTAGAAATTGTGATCCTTCTGCCTCAGCTTCCCAGAGTACATGTGTTTATACCACCAACAGCTCAAACTCTTTCTTACAAAGAAGATTTTTTTTCCAGCTATCATGCACCCTTACAAACTAAATATAGCATGCACATTTTTTCTATGAAAACAGGCGTTGTAATAAATAGAATGACCATGTGTTGTCATGTCAAAAACAGTAGTTTTTAAGACTAAGAGAGGGTCATATTGTGTCAGAGTAGCAGATACAAATGATCGCTATTCCTAGAATATGGTTGTCCTGATGACAAAACCGGCATCTGTATAGTCTGACTCTTTCTATACCACTCCTCTAGGACATACCCCATGCAAAAATCTGATTCAGTCTCTCCTGGCTGCCTCCTGTCTGGCTGCCTAGGTCCGCTGAGAGCAACAATCTCTTGGCCTTCATAAATGTCGTAATTCCATTATATTTACTCAATAGGTTCCTTCAACACATTTAGTTTAAAATGAGTTCAAACAACAAAAGAAACTGACAATGATCCTGATAACGTTTTCTGTTTGTTTTCACTGCGCTGCTTATGAAATGTTTCTGTTACTACCAGAGACACAGAACTCGATTTTACAAATTGAAGCTCATATGTTGAATTCCGCCTCATTTCTAAGGCTTGCATCAACAGCTTTGACATGAACTCTACTTTTAAGAGTAAACATTATTCCAGAACATGGTATTCCTTAAAAAGTGGCAAATTTTACATTAATTTAGAGAAGGTGAGACTATTTAAAATGTATTTAACTTATTACGGTTTCATAGTATGGAGAAATTAAACCATACTAAAAACAGAAGGTGCATATCCTTCAGAATCAGCACAAGTCTGGCACATATATCCACTTGTGTATTTGATTATTAAAGTACAAGTGAGCAATTTATTGAGAAAACCTGAAAAAATATGAATTTTTGCCTATGTTTTTTGTTCTCTATTTGCTGTTGTTGTTTTTTCTTGATGTTTTTGTTTTATACCACATGACTCAAAGTTTAATACAGTCCCTGACATGTAACGCCTGTTAGGTAAATAAACACTTGTTGATGGACTAAACAACCTAAGAAAATTTCACCTGCAAATGTATTTACAAAGAAATTGTCGTAGATAAAAGATGACACACAGGTTGAATCTTGGACTGACACTATTTTTAAAAGTTTTCTTTGGGAGGCACTTAGGGTTGAACCTAGGGTCTTCATACTGAGTAAAATCATGTTCACTTTTATTTTATTTTATATTTTATTTTTTCAAAACAAAGTCTTGTCAAATTGCTAAGTTGCCTAGTCTAGGTCCAAACTTGAAATCCTCCTGCTTCAGCCTCCCATAATGTTGATTTTTAATCATTGTTTTTTTTTTCTTCTTCTTAAGAAGAAATGACAAACATTCAACATTTTTTATATATAAAACATACAACCAATTTCAACATTGTATTTATGGAACAGTCACATTAGATTAATATTAAAACTACTTCACTATGATCTCCAAAATCCCTAAAATAAAATTTCTAACAACTACTATATTACCTCTAACAAGTCATTCAGGAAAGAAACTCTTCTTTCCCATCAAGCGTTTGTCTTGAAAATAAAATCCCCAGTCTTGTAGCAAAAGTTGGGAATCACATAAATACTAGTAAGTGACAAATTTCATATTTTTTGTTCACAATCAATTCCCTTCTTCCCACAATCCCAAGATCCCAATTTGTTAGAGACAGCCTGATGCTTTTGTTTTCCTGTGACAGATGGGGTACTTAGAACCCTTTTTAAGTATGGTGGGACAACACAGTAGCACCATTGTGAGAAAAAGAGTGCCAGAGAGATGACCTAGACAGAAGGACAGAACCATGGAGGAAGCTTTTGAGACTGAAGACAAACCTTAACGCAATTGACTCAGTAATGTCTATAATCCTGTGTTCCATTCGAATTGCTCTAATTGTCAAACTAAACCTCAAAATTCCTCAAGTATGTTAAGATTCTGAACCAAATATTTAACAACAAAAGCAAGTGTTTGATCCTGTATGCCAATGGCTTGAGAAAGTCTTAAAAATCAGATGAAGGGTATGAACATTCAAACCAGAAAATTATATACCTAAAAATATATTCTCAGAGTTCTCACACAACAGCATACAGCTTCAGATAATTCACCCACTCCCTCCAGCCATTGTCTATTAACTCTTTAACTATGAAATCAAGATAAAAAATACTCTCTAAAAATACACTGCGATTACAAAGAAACGTGATGAGTTCTCCACTCAGGGATCAGAAGAGCTAAGTGGCATTTGACATGTGTTGGCTTTCTTGATTAGTCTGGTTTGCAGTGCTGAGGATCAAACCAGGGCTCCTCGCGTGCCATGTAGCATGACACCACTGAGCCACTAATACATGTTCAGCCCTAACCAGTGTGTGGATGCAAACACACACACATGCACAATGGGTGCAGCCCTTTTTATATAAAAATGATACTTCACAAATGTCTAATGCAAATGTATAAAAAATTTTAATATACTCTCAGGGAAAATTTATCTCTAGTGTATAACTGAGAAGAAGCTAAAAATTCTTTAGGGAAAGAGAAAGATGATTAAGATGTGACATGTATGTGCATCAATTTTCAAGTTGAATGTAATTATTGTATACCATAAATACATACTATAAAAGAAAATGACACTAAATATGTAAATTTAACTACATTAAATTTATTTACAAGTCATAATAATCCAAAAGTAGATTCACGATTTCAGGCTTGATTTCAGGTTGAGAACAGGTATTTGCCATGGTATGTTTTACATTGTGTATACTGAGCTATTAACATGCACTTTGAATTTTACATGTTGAAAGAATGTAAGTCTTGATGTGGTATCATTTACTTTACATATATATGTACACTTATGTTATATATCTACACACATACACATACACACATATTCAAAGCTAGAACTATTAAATATCCAAATGTGACAA
Organism: Ctenodactylus gundi; assembly: GCA_004027205.1. Classification (NCBI taxonomy): domain Eukaryota; kingdom Metazoa; phylum Chordata; class Mammalia; order Rodentia; family Ctenodactylidae; genus Ctenodactylus; species Ctenodactylus gundi. The sequence continues at coordinate 67,474 of PVKB01005860.1, forward strand.
GCATTTGAAAAGCAGAAAAAAAACTATTTTGGCTGGAGATGGAACTCAGTGGTGGAGAACATGCTTGGCACGAGCAAGATCCTGGTCTCAATCCCCAGCAACTTATCCCTCCTCAAAAGTTAATTTTTCAGGGAAGACTCTAAAAACTAATTATTAAAGAATATTTCTATATGTGCATATAGTACACAATTCAGTCATACTCCTACAGATCAACAAAAGGATTTATTTACTAACTCTCCCCAAATCTCATGTGCTACTATTTTGTATAATCAAGCAGGTAGTCAATGCAGACATTCTTAGAGACTGATTTCAAAACTGTTTTGTATCAAGGAACTACTAATTACCAATTAGAAAACATGACAGCTCCTGAATCATTTTTATGAGTCTTATTTTATTGTATTGTTAGCACCACTACTACTTTCCTTCCTACCGTAGATACTCAACAGAACTTTGTTCTCTATTACCTGAAACTGGTTTTTCTCCAAGATTCTACCGTGGGTCATTTTCCTATCCCTCCAAATCCTTGGTGATCTCAAGTACTTCTTGAACTTAAATAAATACCTTTCATAAACACATGCTTCTCAAATCTGTAGCAGTAATTCCCAAATTTCTCACTACTTATATGAGTTCAATATACCCCAGTCCAAATTCATGACCAATTCATGCACTCAACTTTTTCTCTGCTTTCTATTTTCTTCTAATGAAATAATATTCTGTCTACCAGGTAAACAAGAAAGTTTCTTTAATTTAAATTTGGTTTAGGACAGTGTTGTCAATTTAATATGATTAATATGAAGTGTAAGAGCAAATAATACGTATGAAATATCAACCATATACTTGATTGGATATGGTTGGTGTTTCATACATATTATTGCCTTTACGTCTTAAATGGAATTATTCAATTTGTTCATACAGTCCTTCCTTTTCCTCCTCACTAAAGTTTCAGTTTTCCAGCCTTTCAGCCTAACAGTTATCTGATCTTCAAGCAATACTATACTGAATATCTTTATGAGTTGAACAAATCTTATTAAAATGACTAGATAAACTCATACTTCCTTAAAGAGTCAACTTAAAAAGTAAAACCACTTGCCATATATACCTATTCATATCTGTTCTTATTAAACTAAATTTGTAAGTGAATAAAATTTTGCATATAACTCGTTCTGGTTTGAGTTTTAATTTTTAAGCTCTCAATGTTTTTTGTTACAAACTAAGGATTAATTTTAATATCAGTTAAATTGTAAGTGCTTTTGCTTAACTTCAAAAAATACACATTGTACAATGTCTGGAAAGTGTAATTTATATTTCACTTCCTAATTATTTTTAAAATATTTTTCTTATTATATTTTATTTAATTTGCCTTATGTTTCCAAGGCAGACACCCATATTCTAATTATCACTTGTTGTATAATACACACTTTCCTCCTTCTCTGTCTCAGGTACCACATGTATGAATCAATTTCTGGCCTGTTATTATTTCTTGTACAAAACACACAGTTAAAATAAGAACACACACTTGGGTTAATATTGGCCCTTCTCTCTCTCTCTCTCTCTCTCTCTCTCTCTCTCTCTCTCTCTCTCTCTCTCTCTTTCTCTCTCTCACTCTCTTTCTCTCTCTCTCTCTTTCTCTTTCCTGTTTGTGCTACTGGACATTGAATCTACGGCCCAGACACATACTCTAATAAAGTCCTAACCCCTTATTTTTCTACAGCAATTTATAAATTTGCTGTTTAAGTTCCATGAATCTGTGTAAAAATTTCACTGTAACTATGTTACTTTATATAATTTTGAAGTGAGATTTCATGGAATTAGAGTATTAAATTCTCCTACCAGTACACATGATGTTCGTTGGTCAATGTATTTACATTTCATGTGTTCTTTTCATTATAATACTACTTAAGTACAAAGACAATTATTGAAAATAGATAGGTACCAGCAGAACTCTGATCACAAAATGAATGAGTCACATCCCTCAGCTGTCAATTGGGGAAGGGCCAGTGTCAGATTTGGGACAGTATCTGAAAGACAATCCGAGGACACTGAATGTAAACACTGATAGGAAAACCGGTAGTTAGAAATGGTAACATTTTCTAAATATTGGTTGTCTCTCCACAAATTTAATTTAGGCCAAATTCACAAGATTTGACACTTCAGTCATGGTTTTATTATACAGAAAATGTTGAACACTTCTTTCAAAAGATAGTAATTGTGCAGTAATGATGAACAGGTATTTTCTTCATTATAGTTACCACGAAGGCCTTACTGGGGTCTCTGAGTTACCTTGCATAACATAGGGTTCACTCTGTTGCCCTCTTCCCCTTCCCCGGGGTGAGCTCCTTGAAAGCAAGAATCTGTTCTTCTTGTTTGTTCCTTCATCTCCAGGAACTAGAAGATTTGCATCGCCCACAGGAAGAGCCCAATATATATCACTTGAAAACAAATTTATATTTATCTCATGACATGACTTAAATATAAAACTATACACTCGGACTTTTACCTTAGGGATTTTTTGTTTTAGTGATTTTTAATCCTCCCATCGAGTATGAGGGTATTCAAAAAAAATGAGATTGTAGACAAGAGCCAAAAATAAATTAAGAAAAAAAATCTACTGCATAAAAATTATTGACTTACTTTCTCATTTGTGTCTCCGCCTAACACCTCCCTTCATATCTTTCTACATATTCATCACCCTATAATAAGCCTATTTTCACTCTTACTTATCTTAATAGGATTTCTTCTTCCTCTTTCCACCCTGTTATCCATGTGTCTCGCCCAAAGGAAATTTATTATAAACAAAGTCATCAAATATTTCAGATCAGACAGTATTTCTCAGTGTTATAAAACCACAAGGCTGAAGCAAGCTTAAGGAAATACATTTGTCTAAAGTCTCCCATGAAGAGATGAGCACACGACATATAATTATCCTCTACTTCTAAGAAGGCTTCCTTTTGGTACCATTTCTGTGAAATTAACTCTACTCCATAATCTTCTTCAACAGGTTTTATCCCCACTGTACTTCAGTGGCTTTAATCCTCCTCACCTACAAATAAATTGATTTTATACAGCTGCTTCCACAAGGCCAATTAATCCGAACTTATTTTTAATGAAATATGGGATGAGTGTTTCAAGAGCACAGTTAGTATTCAGCAGTAGATATGAAAACACAGTGAAGATTAAGAATGTTCCTCACACAGCCACTTCCCTGAGAGGGTACCTGTGGCCCTCTCATCAGGATGTGTCCACAGCTTTCCAGGTTTTAACCTAATCTTCAAAGAATTGCTAAGGGTGTGAAGGTCAATGAATGCCAAGTGGTCCTAAACACTAAATGTTAACGTGGAGGGAAATTCTTATAGGCAAACAGGATGGGTGTTCATGCGCAGGAGCTACTCTGTGTACAGAGGCTGGCACAAAAACCATGTGGGAAGGAAAAGGCCACAGAGCTTAGAATTCTCTACCGCTGCTCAGTTTGCAGTAGCAGCTGCAACTACCCTTAAGTGGGTGCCAACACCGAGGTTTTAATCAGCTTATGATAGAGAGTGCACAGGAAGTGCCTTGCAAGTATTAACATAAAAATATTTCCCTGGCAAAGACTGCAGATCAAGAAAACAAACTAATAATCATCAGAATCTAAGGTGTTTAACCAAAATGTTAAGACACTACGTTGGATTTTAGATTTACAGATCTGTCTGAAAATAAGAAATGGTGCAGATGTAATGAAAAAGTTGAAATGAATGAAGAAATTCACCATGTTAAACAGGCCGTACTTAAGAGACCTCATCTCATCTAATTTCAACTACTAAATAGACTTGAATCATTTTTGCTCAGTGTGTGCTCTTGCTTTTACAGATGAGCTAAAATGTACTTACAATACTTTTAATTCAAATGCAAATTAGTTAAGGTAGAATCCATGAAGATAACTTACTAAGAATGAAAAAAATACAACCTAAATACATTGCTAACTACTTTTAACTCAATAGTAACAAAAAAACTCTTTAAAAATAATATTCCATGTTGAATGTAGGCTACATGTGATTTAAAAATATGCAGAGCATCATGGTATATGTAAGTGCTCTTGTGAATAGAAGACACTCACATTGTGTACATAAAGCATAACCTCAAGATGTATAGATGCCATACTTATAATATTGTGCTATTGTTATTCTGAAAACTATTTCTCAAATGATTTTTCTTATAAATTTATACTTTCTTAATTTCCTAATAAATTAGTCTTAAAGAAATAAAAGTCATAAACACATACTAATATATTAAACAAATAAAAGACCTGCCCTTAGGTTACAGAAATCAACTACTTAATAAAAGACCAGACACATACATAATAAAATCATTAAAATTCGAATTTACTACTATGGACTAAAAAATCATAGTGTTTCTACTTGAATTAAACCACAACAGTCATAGTTAAGCCCATTTACTACCTATTTTCTTACACATGTAATACGATATGCTGAAATGTATATATGAACACAAATGTACATATACATGAACATACATGTATCAACAAACCAAAATCCCAAACAGTATGGCATAGGAATCAATTTCTGAAGGAACAGAGCAATAAGTCTACTGAACGTGTGAAATGCAAACAATACCCGCTCTTCAAATCTAGAAAATCTAATTAAGGGCTTGTTGTCTCAAGCACATACATTAGCAGACAGTATTGATGGGTTCCAACTGGAACACCTAGTTGACTCAGGACTTCAAAGGCTGAGCCCTATCCAGTTCGTGCACGAACGCCCTGAACCCACAGCAAACAATGAGATCATTCCATCTGAGCGCCTGAGGCACAGGTTTCAAACTCACACTTGCAACCTAAGCTTATGGGCCTTCTCTATTCTCTAATAGACACGCTTCTGTTCCATCCCGTTAATAACATCAGAATTACTTAAGGCCATGAGATATGTATTCTCACACCCTCCTATCAATGTTACCAAACACAGAATCTTAAATGAATCCAGTCTTGATAACAAATACTTTCACATCAAATAAGCACGCAGCTATACACCTATATTAAACTGTTATTAATTTAAAAATTCAGTTGTACTTTTGTTTAAAAAATGTTTATATTGAATCACACTTATGTCATGCTAAATGCAGAGAGATCAAAAATTTCACAAAACATTTACTATTAATTTCAAAGTCTACCTCTGAGATGGCAGCATTTTTCAAGGACCGTCTACAATCGATGTTGGTGCCTTGCTAGCCACATGCGCCCAGGTCCTACTCACCAAGTCTCAAATGGAAATGAAAGCCAAGATTCTTATAGACTATTTGGCCTATAATTGTAGTAGACCACTGTACTTGCTGCATTTGAAAGTGGGCAATTACACCATTAGTGGTTCTTACTATGATTTTGATAGTACACTAATAAAAACATGTTTTTCAACCATGTATTTATAATTTATAGAGAAGTATATTTCTAAGAATATTCCCCATACCTTCTTTTATAATCTGTTTATTTAAGAAAAAATGTTCCTGAATGTAAGGAAAAATATTTACATAATAATATGATTTTGGAAAGTGTAAAAGCACACAATGCACTGTTTCCAGTTTTAAGATACAAATTTTAAGATCTATGTGAAGATGGACGCAAAGCTGACGTGTTCACTGTTTAAAATTTGCACAGCCTTTGAACTTAACGGGTTCCTTTGTACATTTGATAAAAGAACATATGCAAGTGACAAAAGTGATAAGCCCACTTACCAAAAAAAGATGAAGCCATTAGCTTTAAAAAAAAAACAAGTCTTGTATGCAAAGTAATTCAAATACCAGCCAAGTATATCTTTAATTGTTAGCTTTGACATGTAAGATTAAATTATGACATGTTCACAAATTATGACAAGTGATAACAAAGTACAAATGTATATTATGTAGTTAACTATAATAAATAAAGGAAAATTAATACATACCATAAAATGTTTTTCCAAGAATGAAAGTAAACGGATCACTCTGCCAATGTTTATTTGAATGCCTTAATCATTTTTAAATATCTAGCTTTGAGGATTTGAACCTCAGAGATACCGACTTTAGCGTAGTTTCCAAGGCACAGGGAAAAGACGAAAGCTCTAACATAACTGAAACCTACTACCAACATGAGAGTTCTTATAATCTGGCGAGAATATCTGCAGAAGGCAAAGTTAGTGCAGTTAAGACAAGAAAAGAAATCAGATGCCTACCAATGAGCTCGCTCAGGAAACAACAAAGCCACCCTCCTGGGGGGAGAGAGGCAGGAATGGGTACCTAACATCCTCTCCAGCTGTGTCTTAGACCCTGCTCTTCTATCAGATTTTAAAAAAGAACTTACTATTTCAAAAATTATTTTTAAAAGAACAGAGTGCTGCTTTTAATCATGTATGTGTATGGATATTTAGATATTGATTACAATTATAAAATACCAAGACAAAATACATGGTAAGTGCAACAAAGGAGAAATGGCAGCACGGAAGGCCCAGGGCAAACAGGCTGTGCACCCCAGACACCTCGACAGCCACACACGCAGCACCTGCAGGCACCGGGACCCCTTCCTTTGGGTCAGCATAACAGAGACCCAGACACAGAGATTAAAGATAGCCCTATTTCATTTTGCAGATTGCCAGACACTGAGAATTGGGCTGAAATTAAGCCTAACACATTTTATTCCAGAAACCACACTGAAAAAGAAATATGACCACCATTCACATAGATATTCAGTCATTAAAAAAAAAAAAAAAATTCCGCCTTATCTTCCAGTAAAAGCAGGTCTCGGCAGATGTCTTCTTAATCCAAACAAGGTAAACAGCAAAGCAAATATATAAAGACAGGCAAAAAAAAAAATGTTGCAGCCCAAGCAAAGGGTGATTTTGTTCCTCACAAATCACAGGGAAAAAAATCTATCTCATATGTGATTGAACAGAGAAACTCGAAGAGACGATTTTAAAAACTGTTTTATAATATCAATAAAATGCTGACGAGACAATTACTCTGAAATGTGGGATTAGCTAATAGGAACTATGCAGAAAGATGACTCCAGATGAGAATAATTGCTGTTCCCAAGGGAAAAAAGTGAGAGTTGAGAGAAAAATGAACCAAATGCAAAACCCACAAACAACACAAAACAAAGCAATGATCTGACTGTGCAGGTGAAAGTTTCCATCTACCTTCACAAAACAATAAAAAAAAAATCTGCTTCTAGTCCCATAATGTTTGAAATAACTGATGTATAAAAATAAGGAGTTATGAGGTGGCTCCTCCCATAATTCTAAGAAACAAAAGTAACCCAAATACATTGTGCATTTTTAAAACCAACTAAGGAACATTCTCTGGAAGAAAAGATGTTTCCATCTTAGAAAAAGTCACCTTATTAGTTGCCTATTAAACAAGAAACGTTAATACTGTGACTTGGGAACCACAGCTGGCCTGCGTTCTGTGCTCCAACACTTTGGGCGGCTCACACTACTATTTTTGGGACTTCTTTGAGCACAGATTATTCAATCTCCCATTTTACAGATAAGCAACATGAGTCATCTGATTCAACAGAAATTGCTGAAGACCATAGGGCTAGGAATGATGTACTCTAAAATAAGAAAGACTAATAAAATCATTAACAACATTGTCATTGCTAAGGTTATCATTGCTTTCCTTGCTTAACTCTTTTTAATCTCATAACACCAGTGCCTTCTTTACAACGAAGGTTTTCTGGCGAGGACTTTGTAGAATCAAGTGCTGGAAATCTACAATTGCATATAATTTTTATATTACCTGTTGAGATAAAAATATCTTGAGAGAAGTTATAGTATCTTAAGTTTTTCTCTGGTTAACAGCTATCTTTATTTGTTCAAACACCATTTAAGACAAAAAAAAAAAAAAGCAGTACAATCCCAAGGTAAAATACTCTGCCCTCTTTCAAGAGTAGTATACGCAGAGATAGTACCCTCCCATAAGCAAAGTGCATCTAGGGGCCATCTGCTTCTCCATACTCAAACAATGCATAATTCAAGAAAGACCAGTCCATATACACAGACATCTCAAATTAAATCTTTCAGTACCATACAACAAGGATACAGCTTCCACACACCTTTCAAAATTAGCTTTATTTTCAACATCGCTTTCCTTTAATCTAAAAATAACATGACAAATTTTAAGTAAACACATTCAAATAATTATAACTTAATAATACTAACAATCAAAATTTAATAGGAAGAGAAATCCCTATAATAAGTTATTTTTATAAAAGTTCTTTCTACTGAACTACATTCCAAATCTTGCAAAGAAAACCAGTACATTAAATCGGTTTTGCAAATATGATAACCAAAGAATCGTTGAAGACACTATAGTAGTTAAAATATAAATTTCAATATTTAAGGAAATGAAGTAAAACATAATATATTACTTTATATTTCATAAAATCTTAATGATTTGTGCAGACATTAAAGTGCTAGAAAATTCAGACAAGACAGAACGAGGACAACATGGAATCTGTTTTCTCTGCTATAAGTGAGCCTAGGGGACCCCCAGTCAATCTCCAGTCCTCTGCAGATCTGCATCCCAAATATTTTTGCTTGTTTAACTCAATTCACCCTTCACATCTCAGCGTAAATGTCTTCTCCCTCTCAGACCCTGATTGGCCAGCCTCCAGTGATATCTCTCCTAGCTCCTTGTGTCTGTCTTTCATGAACAATTACTGCAGTTCAAGTAACCATCTGTTGCCTGTCATTCCGGGGTCTTCCTACAGTCTTACACATGGAATGAACTTAAGTTTTTGTGATGTTAGCTAATGGGCACACGGCAAGAGAACAGACAGAGAAGTCTCTGTTATATAGATTTATTTTTCTTTTCTGAGACAGGGTCTCGCTCTGTGGTCCAGGCTGGTCCTGAATTCACTTGAGAGCCCAGGCTAGCCTTGGACTCATGGCAATCCTCCTGTCTCACCCTCCTGAGTGCTGGGATTAGAGGCGTGCGCCACCAAGCCCAGCTTATGTGGTGCTGGGGAATCAAACTCGGGTACTTAGCACTTGGCTTAGCGCTTGCTCAAGCGCTTTAACCGCTGAGCCATTCCTCCAGCCCCTGTCTGTTATATAGATCTATCATTAAGAATTTGGAGGGTAAAAAAAAAAATAAATAAAACTGATATATTTTGGGAAGGATAGGAGCAAGGAAGACTGAAGTCCTGTCTGATCCAATCATGTTATGGGACAAGATAATAAAGTAGTTTGGTAATGTAGGGTGTCATCAAAATGTGGCAGAAGGAGCTTTGCTAGAACTTTGACAGAACTCTGACTACAATTATTATTAAAAAAAAAACAGCTCATGTGTTACTTCTTTGCTCAAAATAGGAATGGCCTTCCAGAGAGAAATGAAGTCACATACAATCATTGTCCAGCATCCAGCCCCTCTCCTGCTTCTGTGTCCTTTACAAAAGCTTAAGTCCCCAACTCCATTGTGTAATACGCTAACAAAGACGGGGCTTTGGAATTACAGGATGGTGACGTTCTGTTAGAAAGAGCTCCTGCAAAGCAGCTCTGTGTCTTATGTCTTTCTTCTTCCAAAGACTGGCATGGTACTTGGTATCTTGCAAGTTAGAAATAACTGAAACATGCCGAATCTTAAACCACCTCAGTCATTTGCTCTCTACATGATGATGGCTAATTTATATAACATCTTTGACACTAAAGGCAATTCCTTTATCAACATGGATATTATAAGTTGTCCCGTGACATGTTTTACACATAAGACAGGTAAAAAAAATGAGCTTCCTCTTTTTCCATTATCCTTAAGGAAGTTTCTTTACAGCTCTTGGAAAGACACACCAAATGTGAAAAATCTCTAGGATACACCAGATAAAATAAAAATTCCTTAATGTGATCCCTCTTTGGAAATCAGAGTAGGGTGAGGTTTTTCAGATGATACTGACTGACGAAACTAATTAATTTCTATTACCTTAAGAGAGGTGTTCTGGAAGACTTATTTCTACATTCAAGATAAAAAAAAGGACTATCAAGACGTGAAATTAACCATCAAATCCCAGACAGTAGAAACAGTGGAGGGAGGGTAAGAAAGTAAATCGTGTTAGATTTTAGTTCTTTGTTGATGTAGTTGTTTATTTAATTGAATCTCTATCTTTATTATGAACCATCATAGTGACAAAGACGATTCAAATGAATTATCCAAGGGCACCACACGCATGCACACACACACACACACACACACACACACACACACACACACAGACAAAGATAGCAGCGCGCCCCTAGGAAGCATCATTCATCAACCACAACAACTATAAAGAAAAACTGATCAGAATTTTTGCTTAAAGCAATGGGTCATTTACTCCAAATTCTGAAGTTCTAAATCATAGTTTTTGGACATTTCCTAGCAGATTTTACCATGCAGATTCTCGTTGTTTTGAATTTTCAATAAGAACACACTTTTTCCTTCTCTGAAATAAACATAAATCATTCACAGACTTCAGTAATGTGCAAATAAAGTTATCAAAGACGTTAGTGTTCACAGAGTATGAGGCAAACGTTCCAGACTGAACTTTTATATCTGAAGAAGTCTCCCAAATCATACATAGCTCCTGTCTCATTATTCTACAACTGATCTAGACAGTGTTAAGACAATCTATAATTTGAGATCTGAGTCTTCTAAATTTGGTACTCATTATTTATCTTTTAATTAATTTGTAAGCAATACTAAGCAGACTTTTCTGATCATTACATTTTTGAAGTACTTAAAGTGCATTAACTGTAGAACGAACTTGAAGACAATCCCCTCCTTATTTCCAAAAAGTAAAAAAAAGAAAATTTAGCCACATGAGGGGCAGAATAAGTAGAAAACTACTGAGGCAATTATCCTTAAGTATGCAGTTCAATATTCTAAATATGACAGCCTAAGAAAGACTTCAAAAATATACTGTGAAATAGTTAAAATTACTGTACAGAAAGAATGCTAACACATTCCACACGTCCCACTCATAATTGCAGAAAATTGCATGTTGATAAGCCTTGCTTTCTCCCTCTTAGAAAGTTACATTTTATCTGATGTCAAACTTTCCCCTGAAAATGACATTGCATATTGAAATAGATTTCTTTAAAAACCATTTTGAGGACAAGTTTAAAAATGTTGTAACTGTCTTCTCAGATATCTGTACTTTTCAAGATGCACAACAGAACTTAAGTAGGGCTACTCAGCCACCGTGGCTGAGGTCAGCACTGCCCTGGCCGCAACCACCACTCACTTGGAAGCACTTGTGTGCATGTTCTTTGTCTAGACCCATCACTACCAGGTATTTTTCTACATCGTTATTATTTTTCAGTTCATAACACTGTTAAGTCAAAAAGCACCTTAGAAAACATGCAGTCCAACTGGTAATTTACATGTGAGGAATATACGTTCAAAAAAATGATTACATCACAGTCATTTGGATTTTATGGGTACTGAAATTGAAAATACAAACGGGTGATATTTAGGCCCAATCTATATTTCTTCCCACCTTGCTCTATTAATCTTCTTTTCATATATTTACTTATACCTACACCCAAAATAATACACAGTAAATTTGAGGTTGGTGCTATGTTAATTCTTACTATTTTTGTAAAATATCTAATTCTGAAAATTATTTTAGCATTGATAAATTATCTTGATTAGAGATCCAAGTTTTAACACAAAAGAAAATAAATAATTAGAATATTGCCAGAAATCACTTGGCATACATATCAATAAAATAGGGGGAGGGTAATCACTAGTTCCACTGACTTAAAGCCATCAGCTTATATAAGTTTCTTATTGATACAGTAGACATTTAGGTGATTTAGAACTCTTTTATTTCTCTCAGTATCCTTTAAAAAATGCAAATATTCGTCTAAAATGTTATGTTCCCAACGATCACTGCATCATATTGAATGCTTAATTAATACAAGCATCATCTATGAAGGGTGATCTTTACAGACTAAGTATTATTTCTCAACTGGCCTCCGCTTTTGCTAGGAATATCCATTCTCAATCCGTGAATCCTCAAGACAAGCATCTCTGCTGGCTCACAAGGCTCACACTCATTTTCAGAATAAATTGATGGACTTCCATCTCTTGTAGGCCATTTAGAATTAATTTATTATGCCTTTTAGTAGCAGAATTAAAGGTAGGTATTCCATTGCAGGTCCCAAGATCCCTTCCCTTTTTCCTTTCCTGTTTTTTTTTTTTCCCCTCTTTTTGAAACAGAGTCTCTCTCTGTAGCCCAGGCTGGTCCTGAACTCACTGCTGTAGCCCAGGCTGATCTTGGACTCAGAGCGATCTACCTGCCTCAGCCTGCCCAGTGCTGGGTTTATGGATGTGCACTATCATGCCCAGCTTTATGTGGTGCTGGGGAATCAAACTCAGCACCTTGAGCTTGCAAGGCAAGTGCTTTAACCCCTATGCCATTCCTCCAGCGCCCTCCCGGCCTCCCTTCCCTCTTATTAAGCGCACATTCTGTTTAAGGAGCAATCCAGTCCTGAAGAAATGTAGAGAAGAGCAAGGAGGGCAAAGGCAGCTCGGGCCTGCCCTGCTACGTGGGAGGGACACTTCTTTTTACCTGAGCTGACCTCTTACTTTTTCAGCAAGAATGATTTAAAAATAAATAAATAAAGGTCAGCCACACTGTTGATTCCAAAACAGAAGAGACAAGAAGTAGAAGCCGTATCCAGACACCACTCAAGGCTGTGGGAAAGGCTTTCTGTGGTTCTCAAGGTCATCACACATGGGCGCTCAGTAGGCTGATAATAAAGAACGTGTCCTTTCCTGAAACATCTGGAGCTAACACAACACTCAAAAGCTAGGCTGGGAAGCAGTTACGTTTCACCGGGTGAAGGGAAAATTGACTCAGAGATAGGATGTTCCAGCCATTCCCTTTCTTGCAACTAATATCTTAAACAGTTGGTTTTAAACAGTTGGGTAACCAGACTCAAAGAATTGAAATAACCACTAGGAAATGCCTATTCTTAATTCCCAAGTGAAAGACATTCAAGCAAATGCAAAGAGAAATTTCTGTAGTTTCTCTCTTTACATCAATATTATCTTCTAATATATTTTACTGTAAAACTTGTACACTGCTTTATATGTATGTATATGTGTATATATATATTAGAAACTAGTTCCATGGGAAACATTTTTGAATATACAAATTAATAAATCTGAAACTTCATTCTCTGGTAAATCATGCCATTTAACCATTTTAAAACATCTTTCCATAATAATATATCTATACCAAAGCGTCCAATCTATGACAAACTTCGTTTCTAAAATGAACACATCATTAAACTCAGCCAGGTTGTATGCTGCAAGCCTATAACCCCAGCACTCCAACAGCTAAAGCAGGAGGATCACTAATTTGAGCCCAGCCTAGGGAATTTAGCAACTTAGCAAGACCCTGTCTCAAAATCAAAAATTAAAGAAAAAAAAATAGGTTGGGGTCGAAGCTCAGTGTGAAGGCCCTTGGCCTGAACACCAGTACCAATAACTAAATCTACAAACTTAATTATGTATCTATATATTTCCCATTTTTGACTTTTTTGTTTCTATTTTATAAATTACATAACAAATATTTTATTACGCATAGTTGTTTGATGTTTACTATTTTCTTCCTAGTTTTAGAACCATCCATTCACATCTTAGTTCTTAACACTTCTCAACATTCAGTCATGCTTCCACAATACAGATTCAAACTATATAAAGAGTGACAAGGTAATTTATTTCAAATATAATACTCCCTGGTTTCCAGCTATGTTTTTTTTTACATTTAAATACACAACTTCAATTTTAATTCACTTTATATTAATTAAGTAAAATCAGTAACAGTAAGTCTATATATAGGATTCATAAAATTTGACAAATTCTTTATCCTATTATCACCCTTTCCTAGGTTATGAAACCTTTCCTAGAAAAAGGTTTTTTTTGGAAACAGGATCTTGCTCTGTAACCTAGGCTGGTCCTGAACTCACTATGGAGCCCAGGCTACTAGGATTCATGGCAATTCTCCTGCCTCAGATTCCTGAGTGCTGGGATTGCAGGTGTGTGCCACCATGCCTATCTGTATGTGGTGCTGAGAAATCAAATTCAGGGCCTTGTGCTTGCTAGGCAAGCACTTTAACTGCTGTGCCATTTCTCCAGCCCCAACGAACTATAATTTGAAGGCTCCAAAATGAGTGGGTAGAATTTTCAATATCAAGTATCTGTCATTAGTAGAAAGTTTTGTGCCTATGTTCAGTAAACAACTATTACAGATGACTCTGCTTTATATCTATACCTATGTAAGCTAAGAAATGCTGACCACAAATCATTTCCAACTCTCAAAAAATGAGAAAAAACATACTGATATAGCTCTTAAAACTGGAGTGTCACAATCTCTTTACAAAACCCTTTAGAAGCTAAAAAGATGACCACCTGGCCTGACGAGGCCCAAACACAGAATCTAAACATCCTGCTGCAAATAAAGGAAAGAGGTCTGGCATCTGTACCTGTACAAAATTATTACCTTCCTTTAGTAAAACAGAGTGCATTACCTAACAGATGAAACAAAGGTAGAAAGCCGTAGAGGTTTGCCAAGAA
>PVKB01005861.1:0-82000 GCA_004027205.1 Ctenodactylus gundi
GGGGGGTGCTCGTCGGAGGGAGAGGCCTTTGTTACTGCGGCCCGGCCCCTACCCCGCCCGCCCGGATCCCGCGCCTTCCTGTCTCAGTCCTGGGTCGCAGACTCTTGCCCAAATGCAGCTGGTTCCCTCCTGGGCTGCCTGTCCCCCCCTAACCCCAGACTCAGGAGTCCAGGGCTCAGGCCTGCTCCTTCAGACCCAGGGATCCAGTTCTCAGTGCTCCTCTCCCAGAGCCAGGGATTCGGCTCCCAGCTCTCCTCCCAGAGACCCCAGGGGTCCAGATCCCAGTCCTCCCCCAGACCCAGAAGTCCAGATCCAAGCCGTCCGCCCTCAGACCCAGGAGGCTAGGCTCCCGGCCCCTTCTCGCGCGAAATGGTTCAGCTTCCCCACGTATACTCATGTTTAAGTCAAACATTGCCTTTGGGGGGAAATTTTTATATTTTCACCCACCCCTCACTCACCCCTAGGGTAACGGGTGAGTGAGTAGATACTGGCAGACCCGGTCTTGGAAGCTGAGAGTCGGGAGAAGAAAACCTAGGACTCAGATGCAAAATACCCAGTGTCCCCCTTTCCAAGGACTTGATTATGCAACCTTGGGCAAGTCGGTTTTTCTCTCAGCATCTTCCTCTGCAACGTGGAATAAACTGCCTGGGGTTACTGAGAAGAAGTGGAGAGGTCCTTGAGAGGCCGCGGGCTCTGCCAGAACTAACCACACCCTAGTTCGTTCCTCTTTCGGCTTACTTTGCAGCCTATACTGCTGCCGTCGATTCGGGCACCATGACTGGTGGGTAAAGGGGCCTCCAGAGGGAGCCAGGCACCTGCCCATTTGTGGGATGGGGATCAGGCTTGGGGTGTGCAAAAGGAGGTCCCTCCAAACCGGATTGTGAAGGACATAGAGCACATACAGCACATACAGCCAGGCATGCAGCTTGGTTGTGTGACCGTGGGTAGGTAGTACCGCTGCTCTGTTCAGAGCCAGAGGGTGGAACCACTAGACTCTGAGGGCTCAGCACTTTGGTACAGGTTGCATGAGAATTCCATGTGTTATTAGGATAGGCAAATGTCGTAGACAAGCCTTGAAGACTCTCTCTAAGGGCAGCAAGTGACACTGAGTGATAGGATAGGCTGGGTAGAGATGAAGGGCACAGGACTCACACTGGTCACCACCCCCCTCAACCAGCACGGCCTGCTCGTCCTCAGAGCTCTTCCAGCTGGCTGTGCCTCCCTGCTGTCCATGGGCAGTTTCCTCGCCCTGAGCATCCTCCCCACCCCATGCCCGCTGAACTCCTCGTTGGCCGTTAGGGTTTTGCCCAACGTTGTAGGAACTCTGTGTCCTTCCCAAGTGACCTCAGCTCTCCCACGGTGATGCAGACTGAGTACCCCTTCTCATAAATGCTTGGGACCAGAAAGTGCGTCAGATTTTAGAAGTTTTGAAAATTGTTATGGTTTGTATCTGGAATGTCTCCCCAAAGTCTCACATATTTAAATGTTGCGGACTATCTATAGATTCTATGAGTTGTTAAGAAATAAGGCCTGGTCAGGAGGGGTGGATCATAGGTGTGTGCTGGAGGACATGAGCGCATCAGAAGATGGATTATAGGTGTGTTGTGGGTGGGGGATGTGGTAGGTGTAGCAGATTGCTCGGTGAGTGGCCTGGAAGGGGTGGATCACCAAAGCTTAACCCAGAAGGGACAGGACGCTGGGACCTGACCTGGAAAGATACATGATAAACTCTTCTTCCCTTGCCTGGCTTCATGGCTACCATACTGTGAGCAGCCCATCTCTGGCTCTTTCTCCTGCCATGCATTTCTACCTTTGCCAGCTGCCCATGAGTGCACTGTGACCTTCTGAAACTGTGAGCTAAAATAAATCTTTGCCCCCTGAAATAGTGGATGTCAGCATTCTGTCCCAGCAACGAGAAAGCAATGAAGATTGAACTAGTTGCCTAGACTTTACTGGTGGGGTTTCCCTAATCTGAAAATCTAAAATGCTCCAAATCGGAAGCTTTTGTGTGTCATGTCAGGGCCCCAAAAAGTTTCTGATCCCAGAGCATTTGGGATTTCAGACTTTCAGCTTGGGGATGTTGCACTCGTAAGACTCCTCGGTTGTGGCCCGGTGTCTATACGCCATCTTAGTAAACACAGAGCTACAGTTTCTAACTATTTCTCCTTGTCACGGGGCAGGATACTGCACGTCACCAGCAGTTGGAGTGCGTGGGACACTGCAGGACTGGATTTCTTACGCTTGCTCTGGGTTCTCAGGGGCTGCTTGAGGCTGACATCAGAGGGCGGGCAATAGCTGACATCGAGCCTGCTGCCTTTGAGCTCCCGTGGCATCCCCGTTGAGCAGCATGATGCCAGCCTCTCAGCCCCTGCTAGCCTACACTATGCAGAGGGTTCATCTGCCTGCCCCGTGTGTGGGACCAGCTCTGGCCCCACTAAATTCGCCACCATTTATTGGGTCAAACCCAGACCTTTGCCAACGAGGGCTGAATCCTAGCCTTGGGGGTTGGGGCCTTTTTCTAGGATTGCTTCTTTTTTGGGTAACCTCTCTGAGTCTTTGACTGTGCTTGTAACTTATCTTTTGCCCAGGTGTTTTCTACCTCAGGCCTGTTATTTTCTTCCCTTATTTTTTTGAGTGAAGAGGATTTGTCTTGAGCCACATGTAAAAAATATACCGAACCAATACAATATAGGCACACATTACTAAATGTGTGTATTACATGTCTACATTACTTAATGTATTATTAATATATAGAAGTAATAAAAATTTCTTCTTTAAACCATTTTTTATTATTGTCATTTTTTTTTTGGAGACAGGGTCACACTCTGTAGTCCAGGATGGTTCTGACCTCACTCTGTAGCCCAGACTGGCTCTGAACACACAGTAATTCTCTCACCTCATACTCCTGAGTGCTGGGGTTATAAGCATGCACCACTGTCTAAGTCACTTTTTGTCACTGTGACTCCATACCTACATGTACAAACTGGGGGAGGAAAAGTTTATTGTAGCTCATAGTTTCAGAAGATCACAGTCCACTCATGGGTGGGCAGCTGGGAAACGGTGGGATCACGTGGCAGGGCCAGAGCTGGGTCCAGGGCTGAAGCCAGAGACAGAGCTAGAGTTTCTCAAAGCGTGAGAATCAGAGACCAGTCTGGAAGGAAGGCAGAACCAGCAGACATCTCTCCACATCAAATCCCTAGCATCCACCCCTTGTAGCCAGGTCCCACCTCCCAAGAGTACACAGTGTCCAAAGGTACAGGAGGCTTTTGGGGGACACTCCAGATCCAACCACAATGGCTACCACACTCAGATATTCTGTAGTTCTGGGCCATCGAACTCAGGACCTTGTGCTCGTGAGGCAAGTGGTCTAACTACAGTGCTATTCTCCATTCTAGTTACTTACTAGAATGTTGAAAAAATAGGGCAAAAATAAACAACCTGACTAGTCATGAGTTAGACACACCTGATTTCCCCCTTAATAAGAAGTTACCTGTTATAACTAACCATTCCTTGTATTAAACTTTCCATGTTCAAAGCATAAGGATGGCTCAGCAGCGCAAGTTGCTTTCTGTTCCTCAATTTCTTCTTACAAACAACTGGGCTTAATTTCTGCCTCGCGGAGCTGGTGTGAGGAAGGAGAGATTGTGGCCAACACGTGATGAGCATCTAGCCCAGCATCCGGCGCAGGAGGGAGCTGTGCAGGGCTGCTGCTCCGGCACCTCTTGTCCATCTGCTACCCATATGAGTCTCCATCTATATTAGTTTCCTGTGACCACTGTAACGAATGATCACAAGATCGGCGGCTTAAAACAACTCACATTTATTTCCTCACATTTCTGGAGGCCAGAAGCTGGAAATCAAGGTGTCAAGGGAAGCATGCTCCCTCCGGAAACATGAAACAGAGAATTCCTTCCTTGCTTCTCTCACTCTGGAACTACCCGTGTTCCTCGCCTTGGGGTCAAATTCCTTCTGCTTCTGTCCTCGCATGATTTTTTCCCCTTGGTCTTTGATCAAATCTCCCTTTGCCTCCGTATTGGTCAGCTTTCCCTTGCTGGAACAAAATGCCTGGCATACACAACTTAAAGGAGAAAGGGGTTGTGTTGGGCTCGTGGTTTTGGAGATTTGGGTCCATGGTAAGCTAACTTCAAGACAGAAATGCCATGGCAGAATGGGCCGGCAGAGGAAAGCTGCTTCACCCACGGCCCCAGGGAGCAGAGTGTAGGGGAAGGGACAGTGAGGAGGAGGCAGGTACTCTGTACGTTGATGCAGTTCCCAAGGTAACACTTCCAGACACCGTCCCCGGCCCCACCACCACCAGGCATATCCAGAGTGCTCTGCTAATCTCTTAGGCATGAAGGACAATCCAGGTTAACTATGGGTGGGGGTTTCCTTCTTATGCGGATACTCTGGGCTAATCTCTCCACCTCAAGATCCTTAACTTCAGCACATCTGCAAATAATTTTTTCCTTCGAAAGCAATACTTCGGGTATTCAGACCTGATGACCTTGGAGGCTGTTAGGTAGCTAGCCCGCTGTCCCTGCTGCAACCTCTCGTTTCCTGCTCCACGCTGACCTCTGCTGGTCGCACCAGCCAGCTCCTCAGCTTCAGGTGGTCTTGGCTGACGGGCAGCACAGGCAGAATGCCGGAGGGTGGCCCAAGGGCAGCTCTCCTTTCCGCCTACTTCCTGGCTTTGGATCAAGCCCCGTAGGCCCGACACGTGTGTGCACACCGTTCTCAGAGGTACCGTTTCTCCTCTTGTTCCTCTGGAACTCAGCAGCCTGGCGCAGACCCTTCCTCTTCCAGCTGGTATCACCCCTGACGGATGATGGCTTGACCTTCTGACTTTATGATAGTGTGAAAACAACAGACACTTAGTTGAGATCATACCCCGGGATTTCATCCTTTCCAGGCTAGTCATGCATCGTACAATACTCTCATGAAGCTGGGCAGTGCCAGTGCACCCGGGATCATGAGGGTGGATGACTGACACCCACCGGGCACTGAGTCACTCAGCTGTGGTGTTCAGCAGGTTAGGGGTACTAAGCACATTTTTCAATTTACAACACTTTCAACATCCCATGGGGCTTTATTGTGATGTGACCTCATTGTAGATTAAGGAGCGTGTGTGCCTGTGTCCCTGTGTCCACCTCTGTATGTGGTGGCTTTATTAGAAAGTCTGTTGAAGGGACCCCTGGTTCGCCCCAGACAGGACCATGCTGACCCAGCACCATCGTTGGCTTCAGTCACTATTTGGAGGTGGCTCTCCCTTGTGCTGGGAGACCTGTAGAAGCTCTTGGAAGATTGCTTGGGAGGCTCATGGGTGTGAAAAGATGCCCAATTTCACATTAAAAAGTGATGAAAAGAACTCAATAGCGACAATATCATTTATTCATGTATTGAAGGAATAATAAAAAGAATAAAGAATAGGAACGATAACATACACCTGTAATCCCAGGATTCTGGGAGGCGAGGCAGCAGGATCAGGAGTCTGGGCATTGTAGCAAGACTCTGTCTCAAAAATAAAGGCTGGGGATGTAACTCAATGTGAAAGCTGTGAGTTCAATCCTCAGCAACACAAGCATGCACACACACACACACACACACACATACACACACACAGTCCTGATAAAATGCTAGATTGGCAATACCAGTTACTCAGAATGAAACTGTCTTTCTTGGATCCTTGGCTGCTCCATGACAAACATACACTGTTTTTTCTTTCTGCTTAAATTCGTTGTAGTGTATTCATACGGCAGTGTCTTAAATCTGCTTCGTGTTGCTGTAACAAAACGCTGGATGCTGAGTAATGGATAAATAAAAGAGGTTTATTTGGCTTATGGTGTTGGAGGAATGTCCAAAGAGCATGGTGCCTGGTGAGGGTCCTCTGATGGATCACCACAGAGGGGGTAGCGTCACAAGAAGGAAACAGGCTGGAGAAAACTCCCATGGGGGGGAGAGAGAGAGAGAGAGTGACAAACAAAAGACCAGCGACATCCCAGATCTGTCTTTCTTAACCCACTCTCATGAACAGGAAACGGGCCACACTCCTAACCTGAGCCACTTCCCGGAGATGGGCATTAACCCCTTCCAAGGAGACTGTCACTTGCTTTGCTCATCTCCCACTAGGCTCCACCTCCAAAGGTCCCACCCACCACCTTAGTTTTGTCATACGGGGGCCAAACTTTCCAGCACATGAAGCTTTGGGAGGCAAACTATATTTGACCAATAGCAGTGGACTCCTTGAAGCCTGGCGGAAAGACGGAGCCTGCTGATATGGCCTGCATTCCAGGCCTCTGACGAAAAGAAGATACTCTCCTGAAGTTATTATTTATGGTGTTACGTAGGAAAGTATAAATACCATGTGCACTCACGTGAACATGAGATTCTGCAAAACCAGACTGTCTGAGCCTTGGCACTGCTGACCTCTGAACGGGGGAGGCTTCCTGGTGGGGCCATCCGTGTGTTCTTGAGCAAGTGTCCTTACCTGCCCACTAGATGTCAGCAGTACCCTTCCTTCTGCAGTTGTCACACCTGGACATGTCCCCTGGGAGGGACAAACAGCTCCAGGAGAGCCCTGCTGCACTGAAGAAAGCGTAGAGCGTAGTGGCTGTCTCTGGAGAGGGAAAATGAAGCTAGAATTCGCTTTTTCTTTTTTTTTCTTTTTGGTCTTCTTTCATAATCTGTTCATGCAAAACCTCTCGCAAATAACTCATGAAAACCCAAAGCTGTGAGCTGAAATAAAAATGCGTGCTGGAAGTGATCCCATGTTGGGTCCTGTGAGAAGAAACATAGCGTCCTTCTGGAGAATTCTTCTAATGTCTTTTCAGCTCCGTCTTCTTCTACCACCCACCCACCCTGCCTATCTCACCTCCTCTCACAGGTCTGCAGTGGCCATCCAGGCTGAGCCCGGGCATCGTTTTCTGAATCTGTCCCTTACTCCACCATGCGTTCCTTCGTTACAGTTTACAACTACTATTTAACTTGCTCAATGTATTTCTTCCCAGAAGATCCTGAACCCATTGAGGGCAGGGCCCACGTCTGTATGGCCTGGTGACCTGTTCTCTGGGCCTGGCCAGTGGCAGACACTCAGTGTATTAGGAGTAGATGAGTCCCCACCCCTTTCACTTATTAAACTCTCCTCCTCTTCACAATTCCCCATCTCCAGTCCTTGGCTCCCAGGACAAAGGCAGGTATGACACCCGCTTTGGAACACATCTTCCTGTTTTGGTATCCTTTCCCTGGAGCTGTCCGGGGTGCTCACAATTGCAGCTGAAGATATTAGCTGAGCAAAGTTGGACTGTGCTGGGGACAGGGAGGTTTTAGAGCACTGGCTCCGGTGACATACGTGCGTTCTACCAGGCAGAACTTGCTACCCTCCCAGTCCTGTTATCTTCTGTAGGATGCAGAAAAGATGGTACCCACCTTACAGGGCTTGAAGGACCCATCGGTACGGTGGTTGGCTGTATCAACCTGGTTAAGTCAGAGTCCCGGTTATCCAATCCAACACGGAAAGAGGTTCTACCCTATAGATATCTTTGCGGATGTGACTGACATCTCTAATCAACTGACTTTACTGTATATATTTAAGGTGCACAACATGATGTTTTGGTATACATTTACATACTGAAATGATTACCACAGTCAAGCAAATTAGCACATTGCTCACCTTATACCATTACCTCTGTTGTTGTTGTCATCATGCTAATCAGATGACTTTAAGTGAAGGAAATTATTTGCAATGATGTAGGTGAGCCGGATCCCATCAGCGGAAAGGCTTTCAGAGCAGAGTGGAGCATCTTAAGGAGAAGAGAAATTTTGCTAGGGATCACAGCCTTGACTGCTGCATGGGCATCTCCAGCCTGCCCCTCCTGCCTGCCCGCCCTGTGGGGTTCAGACCTGCTGACCTAGTCGGACCTGCTCCAAGCACTGCCGGACAAAGAGCTCAGGAGCCACGAGCCACTGTGATGGCGTCTTCCACACCACGCTGGGTCCCCACTAGCCACGCACCTGTCTTCCCTTCATGGAGATGTGGCGTCTGCTTTTCCCCCACTTGACAGATGAAACTGGCACTGGGGACATCACTGCCCCACATTCAGGGCTGGAATCCAAACGCAAGTGGCCCAACTCCAGAGTCCACATGGCCAACCACAAAGTTTCATGACCACAGGACCCCCTCCAGTGGCCCCAGAGGGAGGATCCCCTCTCGGGAGAGTCAGGGTGGGAGTAGCCCTATGTCTCTAGCCCAGCAGGTGCAGGTCATACTATAATGACTATGTGTAAATGGAACCGAGAGAAGAGACCAACTTTGGGCATGAGAGAGAGGCGGAGGGGAACCTACCCCTGCTCCTTGAGTCCTTCCCTGTCAGCCTCCATCTTCCCACCTCTGTCTGTCCAGGAGCAGGCGGGAGAGGGCGGGACAGCCAGATTCATGTTTGTTCCTCAGACCGAGACTCTGGGAACAGCCTCACTTTCTGAACGTCAGCTACCTCATGAGTAAGGACAGGTGGATGCCTGGGGCGTGACCCAAGGGCAGCTTGTTCCCCTCTGGACCTCAGTTCCCTCTTCTGTAACATGGGCACGATAACCCCTCAAAACCCACGGGACCGCAGGGCGAGGTTAATGGAGGCATGCAAGGGCTTAGGACGCACTCAGTGCCGGCCAGCCCCATGGCCACAGCTGCTCAGTCTCCTGAAGGCACCGGGAGACAGGGGCTGCACAGAGCCATCTGCTGCCAGCTCCTACTCTGCATCATCTTCAGGCATTTACACATCTCCACAATTGACTTCTCCTGGGACTAGGTCTTTGCTCTGGGGACTCAGCCCTCTGCTTGGTCCACATGGGAGCCAGAAGTGACATGGCCTGGACAAGAGCACAAATGTCCTCTGATGGATCTCAGTGGTTGAGTCCATTTGACCCCATCCCCATCTCCACAGGCTGCCTGTCCTGGTCTAGACAGGTGTCAGCCTGTCTCAGCTTTGTGTCCCTGCTGTGCCCAGTACACACTGTGATAACTGGGTAGTAGGGAACCGTGAGCTAAGCGAGAGAATGAAGCGAGGAGAGCAGAGGGAGAAATGGCAAGAGAGAGCAAGGAGGGATGTGAACACACGTGCACATGTGTGTGTGTGTGCGCACACACACACACACACACACACACACACACACACACACACTGGAATACTGAGAGCCTTAAACAGAAAAGAAATCATATTATGACACAGATGAACCTGAAAGACACTATAGGGAGTGAAATAACAGAAAAAGACAAATACTGCATGATCTTACTCACATGTGGAATCTAGAAAACAAAAAAAGTCAAATACACAGAAATAAAGGATAAAGCGGCAGGTACTGGGGTGGAGGATGGGGTGGGAAAGACCTGGGGAGCTGTGGGTCAAAGACACCGAAGAGCAGAAACAGAGGATGGAAAAAATCTAGAGACCCAGTGTACGTGAGAAGAGATATTATATTGCATTTGCTAAAAGTAGATTTTAGGTGGTCTTGCCGCCCAACAGATGGTGAGTTGTCTGGCTCACTGCTCCTGTCGTCTGCCCCCAGCTGGCCAAGGCTCTCAGCTCCTAGCCTCCTTGCCAGAAACTCCACTGCCCCTCCCTGCAGGTCTGCTTAGCTCAGGTGCACTGCTCAGGCTCCCCAGAGGGGCCACTCCATCCCTCTCTCAATGCTGGCCCCTGCTCGGCAGGTGACCACGCGGGACTGGCACAACCTCAAAATCCCTATGGGCAGGACTGGTGTCTGGCTCTGCCCTGAGTCTCCAAGGGCTGGCACATGGGAGGCCTGGGGATGGCGTCCAGAGTCAGGTATTGGAGTTGTTGCTTCTGCCGTCCAGATGAGGCTGGCAGGCACACACAGGTGCTGTGAGCCATCTGTAATTCACTTATCTTCACTCCTCTTTCCATCTCCAGAGCCCTGGGCAGTGGAAGACATAGAATTGTGAAGAAAAAAAAATCTGCAGCCTCTGCAGCTGAATAAAGCCCCTCTAGCACTAACTGTCCTCTCTTGGCTGGGCAGCAACTGCCTGTATCCACGTTGGCCTCTGCTGTAGGGCAGGGTCCTCGCCAGGGACAGCCCAGGGCTCTATCGCTTTGTGGGACCTCAGCGTGAAGGGTGGGAAAAGCCAGGTGCCCAGTTATGATGTAGTCCCTCCATGCCAGCCAGCTTGTGGGAAGACCTGGAGAGCCTGTGCCTAGCATCGACCACTGGGGTTCTGTAGAGAGGAAAAATGCCTTGGGCTTCCAAGAGTAGGGGTGATTATGTAGGTCACTGGGGCCTGGAATCTGTCTTTTTCTTCCTTTAATGGAAGGGGTACTGGAGGTTGAACCCACGGCTTCTGCACCAAGCTACATCCTCCACCATTTAAGAAAGAATTCACTTTGAGACAGGGCCTTGCTCAGTTGATATGTTACCCAGGATGGGCAACCTGTGATCATCCTACCTCAGCCACCAGGGTGCTGGGATTACAGAGGCACATCCCCTCCCCCGCCTACTGCCCCAGCTGGAATCTCTGCTCTTAACAAGTGGTGGTTCTGCCACGTAGGTCTGGCCTGAAGCTTTGCTGCCATCTACCACCTCAGCTCTACTGTCCAGGGGCTTACCCCCGGCCCAGACTGGCAGGGCTGCACCTTCAGATTCGTGGGTGGCTTTGGCTCCTCCTGCAACTCTGGCTTCTTGAGTGTTAGGGGTCTTTTGTTCTTGAGAAGTTGGTTTTCTTCCCACCATTTAAGCATCTTCATTCTAAGGCAACAAGGAATGAATGTGCTCAATCTGACCCCCATTTTGGTTCCCCACACCCTCTTCCTAGAGGGAGCCCTGGGCTAGGCCTGGTAGACCAGGCTCCCTCCACTTGCTGGTTCTCTGCCCAGCACAGCCCGCTCTACTCCACCCAACAAGAACACAAATCTGCTCTACTTGCCTGGACCCTCACAAGTGTAGGATATAGAAGTATAGACCAGCATGTTCTTTTTAAGCCCATAAGGAATGTTCATAAAAGTTAAATAACCATTGACTACCAAGAAAATAAGAAATTGAAATTATGCATAGTATATTTCATGATGAGATTAAGCTAGGAATAAAAAAGAATTATTAAAAATACAATGTATCTAAAGAAGATCTCCATAGTTCAAAAAATCATAATGGAAATGAGAACTATCTTAACCAAATGATAAGATTATTTACATCAATATTTGTGAGATGCAGCTAAAATTGTGCTTAGAGGGAAATCTGTAGCCTAAAATTCAAATAAAGAGGAGTGGTTGAAAGCTAAAGGTATAAATTCATTTCAGGAGTGTGGACAGAGCAACATCAACAGAAAGAAAAGCCTAAGGCAGGGAATAAACACCACCACTAAGGGTAGGAGGGTGTGGGAAGGCGCGCCGGTGTATGTGAGCTTTGGTACTCACACGAGGATGACCAGGAAGAGCAAGGGCTCCGTGCACAACACCCTGGGTCAGTCCTCTCCTGAACACACCAGAAAGTGACTTCTCATCTGGAAACAGAGGACGTTGGGGTGGGTTTCTCCTAAGGCTCTGAAGTCTGAGCTCCAGCCCCGCTCAGGGCTTCTGCCCCTGTCCAGCCTCACCCTGGTTCCCAGGTGTTGAGTTTCTAACCCACTTGCCAGGCCTCTGTGTACTCACTTGGTATCAGGAAGACGCTGGAAGTGTGAGTTCCATATTGGTTCTTCCCCTCACAGTGAAGCTGCATGAGTGTTTCTGGCTCCCCCTTGAGGCGGATGGCGCTGTTGGCCCAGGGGGCAAGTGTGGTAGAAGTCACCCGGAGGCTGCCATCTGTGCTGTTTACCCCCGCAGGGACGCCTCCCACCCGCCACTGCAGGGACGGTGTGGGGATCCCGTGGAAGGAGCAGCTGCACCGCAGTGTCTTCTCCACGGAGCAGCCTGGCGGGACCGTGGAGAGGGAGGTCAAGGGTCAGCAAGACTTCTGTTTCCAACAAGGCCCCACCTTCTCTTTGTTCATCATTTACAAGGAGCTTCACACAGAGTTTTTGGTAGCCCTTCAAGGGGCAGGGCGGGGGAGAAGGGGAGTGGGGACTCAGATAGAACTTCCCCTCTGTCCTCTCATCTGCTCCAGAATTTGGCTCAGTTCTTACCTCCGGCCTCTCGTCCTGGGCAGGTAGGGAAGATGCGGATGTTTCCCCTTCAGGACCCAGATCTTTCCCGTGGGCCCACCGTTTCCCCCAGACTCTAGATTCTGCCCATGCCCACCAACACTTACAGGCCACTGGGAGCTTGACCAGGCTTCTTTTGGTCACGGTATCTAGGGAGAAATTCAGTTGACATCTGAGGCTGGTGCCACAGTCCTCGGGCTTTGCAGTAAAGTGCGGTCCCAAGGAGAAGTTGCTGGAGACAGCTATGCTGGAAGTCATGCAGGTCCTTAAGGAGGGGAAGAAGTCTTTACTCTCTTAGCAGGTGACTTGGGAGGTGTGGGTCAAGGCCAGATTTTCCTCAGCCATATTAGTCTCTGGGATGCAGCGCTCTGGTTTTGGGATCACATCTGGAGCAAAAGAGAGAGCAGATCTACCCCTGGTGGCAAGAGATCCTTGTGGACTCTTGACTGTTGCACAGTATTTCCACGTAAACCCACTCTCCCACCTCCTCTACCACCTCCAACAACTTTATAGAATCCGGGACTGTCATTGCTGGGTAGTTTTTCCATAGATTTCCTTTCCTTGTGTGGAAGGTCACAACCCATTGCATAGTGAGCAAACTGACGAGGCTTTCAGAAGGTGGGGAACTTGAGCCTGAACCTTGGATTTTCAAGACCCAGGGTAGGAGCAGCCCTGAGGCTCTTACGTTGCCCATGGTGCCTTCCCTGTCTCTCTGATTACACTTGCTGGTGCCAGCTCCTGCTTGGCTCTTCCTCCTTCTAACCAATCTCCTCTCAGCTCAGTCCCTTCCCAGCCTGACCTGTGATCATGTCCCCCTCACTGGCTGGGTGGTGCTGGGTAAGCTTTCTGCCACTTCTGTTTGGAAAACAACCAACCAACTGCATCTATCTCACTATATACTGTTGTAGATATTATTGTTTAATTTTTATAAAGCCCAGGGCTTGGTGAAATAAAAACTACACATTTCCCTGAGCTACCTCTGAACCTTGTTCATTCTCGACCACTTATTGCACGAGACTGAACAGTGCCCGACATACAGAATTTAATATTCTGCCTCAGGAAAGTACTTTTGGTTGTCCTAGTTCTGTGTAGAATAGGCATGTCGCATGTCAGGCTGCCCCTTTTGAGTACACTGTGGGCCGGCAGGGTACGGCTTTGTCGCTTAAAATTCCCGATAACAGAATCTGTCCTTGGTGTATCATTTATGGTAGTGTTGTGTTTATTTGTAGTTTATTTGCTATTTCCATTCAGCCTGTTGCCAAGGATCATGGGATCATGGGCCTGCTTAAAGATTCTCTGGGAAATTCAGATATGCAAAGGACTATAAGGTACTGCTCCTTTCTTCACTGGTATCTTCTTGCCTTCGGTTAAAACTTGAGAGAGTAACCTTGTGGGGGAGAGATCTGAGTTGAAAAATAAACTCACCTTGTATCTTCAGTATCCTACCTGTGCATTAAAAGATTAATCTAACCCAAGAGAGGCTTGACATACGCCCAGCTCTGGAAGATAACCTCCAAGCTTTTGGAATATCCTTTCTGATAACAGTCTTGCTTACCTGCATATCGGAGCACACCAGATAGTCTAAGTTAATGGTATGATTTATGGTGGGGTCCTTGGGACACGTGGTATCAACTTGACCTCTGGAGGGGCTAAAGACTAAGGTCAGCCATGCTCGTGTGACCAGATCCCCAATGAATACCTTGGACTCAAGGCGTGGTGAGTTTTGCGGCCCGGCAATGCTGCATTACCACCCCTGTTATTGGGAGAATAAGGCACTGCCTGCATGACTGCAGTAGGTAGAACAGGACAACTGGGTTTTGTACCTAGTCACCCTGGGCCTGGCCCTTGGGCTTCTCCCCTGCTCTGACTTTAGGGTGTGGACTTCCTCTCTACTTAACAGTAGTCAGGAGTGCAACGTGGGTTCCAGTGGGTTCTGTGAGTCATGACCTCTGACGGTGGTCTGGGAATTCCCAAAAGCTACCACCTAAATCACGTCTTTGGGGCTGGTTGCTATGCTTGTTGGTGTTAATTGTATCTCGTTCACCACGTTGCATCATTTCTGACTCTGGACACATGGCTACAATAATGCCAATGTTGCAAAGGTGTGAGAATTAAAGCCAGTAGCTACAGAGGAAAGTGGCCGTCTTTAATAATAAAGACTTGGCAATTGGCTCTTGGGGGATGATTATGCCTTCGCCTTCCTCTCCACTTCCTAGATGACTGCTCTCATATGCACACAGTGGATGGCATGGTGAGGTTCATGGCTCTGTGTGTCACTGTGGCTAATGGTATCCTATAATGGGAGGGATGCTGACCCATGCAAGCGTTCATAGACTTCTCAGGACCTTCAGAGATATCTATTTTAGCTATATTTTTCCTTTATCTTTTTGTGTGGTGCTGGGGATCCAGCACATGGCCTTCTCACTGACCTACATCCTTAGCCCATTTTTGTTTTTGATTTTGTGACTGGGTCTCACTAAGTTGCTAAGTTGCCAGGTCTAGCTCCAAAAAACAAACTCACCTTGCGTCTTCAGTATCCTACCTGTGCACTAAAAGATTAATCTAACCCAAGAGAGGCTTGACAGCTCTGGAAGATAACCTCTTGCCTCAGCTTCTTAAAGTGCTGGGCTTGTAGGCCTACACCGATGGCCTGGCCTGTTTTAGCCATTCTAAAATGGTTTCATTATTGTTATTATTTGATACTGGGTATCCAACTAAGTTACATATTTGGCCCATTTTTTAGTTTTTATTTTGAAATAGGGTCTACCAAAGTCATTAAATTTCACAGGGCGGCTTGAACTTGTGATCCTCCTGCCTCTGGCTTTCAGAGCGCTGGAATTATAGTCCTGTGCCAGGTGCCTGGCTCATAATGTAATAGTTGACACCTAGACATATGGTAAAATCGAGGTTGTATGAGATTAAGGACCAGCCCCAGGTCATAGAGAAAGGCGTCAGCTTCCCAAGCTCCAAGTTATCATACCCAAGGACCTGACACACTCAGCTGTGGCCCCCTTCTCTCACACGCCAGGTCCTAACACCCACCATATATGGATAGGTGATAATGGTAGAAGCAGACCTCGACTCATTCATTATCTGAGTTTTAGAGCAGTGGGGGCACAACTTCAAAACAGAACTAAGAGTCAGAAGAGTTGGCCATGGTTTTTAGTGGCCAAGTCCCTTAACCTTCTGGAGACTGTTTACTCATCTGTAAAATGGGGAAAGTAATTTTTTGGGTGGTTGTTGCGTAAAGGAAATGGGACACATGACAGGTTGTGATGCCAGCCACGGAATACACATACAGAAGGCACCGATTTCTTACCACGAGTGGGATTCCCCTCTTCTCTCCTCCCCCTTCACCCACGTCCACCCTTGGCCTGTCCTTGGCTTCCCCAAACACCCCCACTTCGCCTTTCACTCCACGACACCCGAGGGCTGTGGTAGAGCCACGCACACCAGCCGGATCTCAGGAACAAGAGGACCAGGATGGGTTCTGCTGCTCATTCTGGTCTTGGATCCGGTTGCCCTGGAGGGTGGGATTTGAAATGAATGAGGAGAAGACGAAAGAAGTGAGGCAGAAGTGAGTTCCCTGCTTGCTAGAGGCTCTTGTTTCTTCAGCTGCCCTCAAGACCTTGTTCATCTTGTGAATTAGTACCTGATGGGACCAGACACGGAGGGCCTTTAAGGACAGAGGTTGCGCCCACGACTCTGCAAAGGCCCGGCACCATGCCTGCCTTCCCTGCTCTCTCATCTAGACTTCCCTCCCAGTCAGTCCCGTCCTTCTCAGCGGGGCTGGAAGCTTGCACCCTCACAAGTCCTGGGTGGCCATGGGTACCGTGGAAAAGCATTGGACCGCTGGGGACAGGTGTGGGTGCTGTCGAGGTCCCTCAGGTCAGCCCCGAGGAGGCCACAGCACAGAGGAAAGATGACGAAGCCCGAGTAAAAGAGCAGGGATGACGCCAAAGAGCCAATTTCAGACATTTGAGAAGAAATGCTGTATTTTTGTGGCTGGCATGACAATCCCAAACTCTCTTGCTCTGCATTCAAAGCTCTGTGACTTCTCCACATATCTGTGCGATTTCTGACGACCTCTGCCATCCTTTTCAAGTGCAGAGAAGACAGCAGGCTGGAGGAATAGCACAGCAGTTAGAGCGCTTGCTTGGCAAGTGCAAGGCCCTGAATTTGGCTCACCTGCTCCACCTATTACATGCGTGATGGCATACACCTGAAATCCTAGCACTCAGGAGGATGAGGCAGGAAGACTGCTGCAAGATCGAGGCCAGACTGGGCTCCATAGTGAGTTTAGGACCAGCCTGGACTACAGAGTGAGACTGTCTCAAGAAACAAACAAACAAACAAACAGGTGCACAGACTCTTTCCACACATACTTCCCACACTCCTACCTCTATCCGTTTCCTTGCACCCCCTTCCTCTTGTAACTCCTTCCTTTGCCCACATTCCAATCCTACCTCCTTCCAATTGAGGTCAACTGCAGCCTCCTCTGGAGGCTCCTCCTGGATCTGCGCCACCTAGATCCCAGGTGCTCCTCTAGGGCAACATCTCAGACAGATCTGAGAGTCCATCCTCTGTGTCCTCCTAATTGTTCAGATTTGTTTAGGCAATTGAGTTCCAAGTTTGAAAATAAAAATCTCTAAAAAACAACCTGTATTTTCCCTCTTCTTTACATTTAGGGGTGTCCAGATGACACAGTTATGCCCGGAAATAGAAGGCAAAGGCCATAAGGTTATTATCAACAAATATAAACATATCCAGTTCCCAGTCCCCGTTGCTACCACAAGGGAGCACTGAGCATCTTCTTTTTGCAGATACCTAATCACATCCCAGGGCCTGGTTTTAAAAACTAAGTTTTTATAATTAAGTAAAATGCATCTCAGAAAGATTTGAAGGAGACATTCCTTTTCAATAGGTTTTGTTGGGTGTTATAGAATGGCTCAAGGAATTGAATTTGATACTGTGCAAAACTGAGAATGTTTGTAAGAATGCCAGTTACGTTACCCTCTGCGATACAGCTTTATGTGAATATTCATGCCTGGGACTGACTTGTCTTTGCCTTTGTTAATACAAATATGCCCTTGGAAGAACAATTTGAACAAAGTGGTCTTAAGAGACATCAGAGACATTAGAAATTATCTCATGTCTTACAAAATCATCTATCAACGAACTTCTGACGGGTTGCCTTACTCGGCGCTTCCTTGCTTGTCAACAGTGACATTGCAAATGACATCTCTGTTCTCCTGAATCGTGTATCTGTTTGTAGAATTGCATCTTTCTCGCTCATGAACCACGGGCAATTGAAAAGCTTGACTTTCCTTGTTAAGCAAATCGGAGGAAATTGGCTTCTTCAAAATGTGAAATAGGAGAGGCTGCTTGCTGGAGATATCTTTTTTTCTCATATTGGAGCCACTACTTCGTCATTGTCACTTTCTTTCTTTCCTTCTCATATGCGGCTACGATGCTGGAGATGGAGCAGACATCTGGCAACGAGGAGAATGCAAGCCAGAGACCTGGGATGTCATTGATAATGACAGGGAGAGTGTGGGTCCCTCATGGCCTTGTGGAGCTGCTGCGCCAACAGTGCACAGCCCTGCTGCAGCGCCTTTTCACTGGGTGGTCGCATTGGTTGGAAAATGCTTACGTAACTAGCCAGGAAGTCCATCTAAGAGCGCGCTCTGGGAGGAAAGGCCTTATGTTAATTATTCTGGGTGTTGCCCACACTGAGAAGACAGATTCTGTTCTGATCAAAACACTTTCTGGGAAGAATGAACAGACACAATTTTTGCCTAATTTGTGAAGGGCACTGGCCTGGAGCTGGGATGCTGAGTTCGAGCTTTGGTCATTCATTGCGCTTGGCACAGCAGGATGCTTGACCCAGTGGACAAGTCCAGCCGCATCATCCTTTGCTAGTGCCACTACAAGGCTGGGAATGACGGGTGCCTTCATAGCTTCTTTTGCAGCTCAAAGTGACCACATGATACAGTTTTGACCAATGCCACGCAAATGGAAGTTGGATGGAGCTCTGGAAAGATTTTAAACATCATTCTGAGTGGGATCTAATTTGGACAAATAAAAAGCATCCACGTTACATGTAAAGTTCCAGAAAATTTTGTCAGTGAACCCAACATGGGAGCAACACCCCAATCGAGATGTAGAACACTTCATTAATCTCTATTTCTTTTGCTAGCTGAATATAGAAATCTAGTTAGGTATTTTTTAAAAAATACTGACTATTCCCTTTGACCCCAGTAAATTCATTTATTGATTTAGAAGCTTTCCTTGAAGATTCCTTGAGATTTTCTGTGTGAATGATGATGTTGTCTGTGACTAATGATGATGTTGTCTGTGTTTAATTTCTTCCTTTTCAACTGGTTTCTTTCTCTTGCTTTGCTGCCCTAGAGAGGCTTTCCTGCACAGGGTTGAGGGGGGGACGCTTGTACATATTCTTTCTTTGTTTTTGATCTTAGATGGGAAGTATTTACTTTTCTTCAATAAGCATAATAGTAGCTGTAAGTTTTCATGGATACCTTATATGAAGCTAAGAAATTTCCTTTACAGTTTTCTCAGACATTTTTTTTTTTTTTTTTGGTAAATCATGAAGGAAGTTTTTGGTTAATCACCACTGGATGTTGAATATATCATAGGCTTTTCCTGTATCTATTGAGACAATTGTACTCATAGTTTTCTTTGCTATAGTACACTAATTGATTTTCAAATTCTGAGTCAGCCATGTATTCCTGGGATCAACCCACTGAGCCATTCCTCCAACCCCAAGTTATCCTTTTAATATCATTAAGATCTGTAGTTATGTTCATATATTCCTGATATTCTTAACTTGTCTCTCTCTCTCTCTCTCTCTCTCTCTCTCTCTCTCTCTCTCTCTCTCTCTCTCTCTGTCTGTCTGTCTCTATTTATTTATTTTGACAAGATATCACTCTGCAGTCCAGACTGGTCCTGAACTCACTATGGAGCTCAGGCTGACCTCGAACTCCAGGCACTCCTTTGCCTCAGCCTCCCGAGTGCTGGGTTTGTAGGCATGCGCCACCGTGCCTGTTTTATGTGATGCTGGAGAATCGAACTCTGGGCCTTGCACTTGCTAGGTGAATGCTCTAACTGCCATGATATTCTTCTAGCCCGCGTCCACCCCTTTTTTCTTGCTTAGATTACTCGAGGATTGTGGGAATGCAGATGGTGCACAGTTCTTTTTTACGTAAAGCCCCCTGACCCAAATCAGAAAGAAGGCCCTGAGTTAGAGGAATGGCTTAGCGAGTAAAGCACTTGCCTAGCAAGCACTACATCAAGCACTTAGTACCCGAGTTTGATTCCCCAGCACCACATGAGCTGGACGTGGTGGTGCATGCCTGTAATCCCAGCACTCGGGAGTCCGAGATAGGAGGATTGCATTGAGTCCAAGCCCAGACTGGGCTACATAGTGAGTTCAGGACCAGCCTGGGCTACAGAGTGAGACCCTGTCTCAAAACAAAAAGGGGAAAAAAAAATAAGGCCTTGACTCTAGATGATCAGAGTGTTATTTATGACCCATGTAATCAGATGAAATGCTACCAATCAATTTCTTCCACGTGGATAGATCGATAGAAAGGCCACCAGCATTGATGATTGTGTTAGCCCTGGCTAACAATGATGCCTGGATGGAAAGGCCACCGGCTAAATCACTGAATCATAAATACAGTTCTTGAATCAGATAAATGGGTAGAGGGCACTGATAAAGAACTGTAAATTCTAGTTAAATGATAGCAGTTGTGATTTAAAAAATATCATTTGTGTCAGCCATCAGGTGCATCCTCCTCCAGCCTGAGGTTGTCCTTAAGAAGGACAGGAAAATCTTAACAGGGAGGTACAAAGAAGGAACACACCATAAAGACAGAGCTCGAGGTTGGAGTAATGAATCTACAAGCAAGGAATTGTGAGTAGGAGAGAGGCAGGGACAGACTGTGCCTCGGAGCCTCAGGAGGAGCCGGCTCTGCTAGCCTCCGGAGTTGTGAGATCAATTTCTGTGTAAGCGTCTCAGTTTGTCTCACTTCCTTCGGCTTTGTGATTTCTCTCCTTGATCCTTAATTGTTTAGAAGTGCCTTGTACAATTTCAAAATATTTAGTGCTTTTCTTGTTTCTGTTATTTGCTATTAATTTCTAACTTAATTCTTTGTGGTTACAGAATAATTTTATGTAATTTTAGTTCTTATTTGTTGACTTCTTTATGGCTCGGAATATGGTGTATCTTAGTAACTGTTCTATGAATGCTTGAAGAGAACATGTTGGGCAGAATATTCTACCAATGGAGGAATAGCACAGAAGTTAAAACTGATTGCTTAGCAAGTGCAAGGCCCTGGGTTTGATTCCCCAGCACGGTGTAAGCTGGCGATGGTGGTGTACAGCTATAATCCCAGCACTTAGGAGGCTGAGGCAGGACGACTGCTATGAGTTCAAGGCCAGCTTGAGTAACATAGTGAGTTCAAGATACACTGGAGTGAGACCCTGTCTCAAAAAAAAAGTTACTTAGGTCAATTTGATTGGTAGTATTGTCTATTTATACTGATTTTTTTTTTGGGACAGGGTCTCGCTCTGTAACCCAGGCTAGTCCTGAACACGCTAGGTAGTCCAGGCTGGCCTTGGACTCATGGCAATCCTCCTGCCTTAGCCTCTGAACGCTGGGATTACAGGAGTGTGCCACCACGCCCAGTTTATGGGGGGCTGAGGAAATGAACTCAGGGCTGTGTGCTTGCTAGGTAAGTGCTTTAAACCATCAAGCCATTGGTCCAGCCCCTCCATGCTGATACTTCATCTCCATCCTCTATCAGCTGGTGAGAGTGTCAATTTGTCAAATTATCCTTTTAGCTAAAGGAGATAGTTTTGTTTGTTTCTCCACTTGTTTTGCAATACTCAGGATCAAACTCAGGACAGTGTGCCATCGAGTCACATTACCAGCCCTTTTAATTTTCTATTAAGCAGTGAGTTCTCACTAAATTGCCTGAACTGGCCTTGAACTTGTAATCCTCCTACCTCAGCCTATTGAACAGCCGGGATTATAAGTATGCATAGGCACGCCTGGCTTGTTTGTTTAAAAAAAAATAGAAAGAAATTAATTCTCAGGATCTAATTCAGAGCACACGGTGTTCTTGTGTTTTTTTCTTTCAGTGCACATTTCTGCTTCTGCCTTTGCTCAGGCTGAAATCTGGTGATGTCATAGCTGAAGAGTGGGGCAAGGTTATCGCTGACGAAGGTCTCCTCATCTGAAAATAACTGTCCGTGAGCCAGGCTCCCTGTCATTCCTGTTAAGGTGGATCTTCCAAGAAATAATTCAGGCACCAGAAAAAGTCACCCTTTTAAAGTGTGCAATTTGGTGGTTTTAGTGTAGTCCCAGAGTTGTGTAACCCTCACCACTGTCTAATTTTAGAGCCCTTCCATCAGCCGCCAACGGCACCTCTCACCCATTGGCGGTCATGCCATAGCTCTTGCTGTTCCCACCTTCTCTCACTGCAGGCAACCATATTCAGGCCCTCGAATCTTCTCTATTAATTGATGGTGACCATTATGTCCTTTTAAAAAATTCTTTTTTGACTTGTTGTGAATTCCTTTTACGTCTGATTGTGACATCATCTATCTCTCTGAGTCTGTATCTTGCTTTTTATATCTTTCGTGTTTTATTTTGAACATATCCAAGACTACATGAAAAGTGGTTTTCTTGTAGATGTTATATACCTGAAAATGTCTCTGTTTTTTGATTGAAATACTTATATTATTCATAAAGAAATTATTTACGTGCTTTTAAATCTACCATATTCCTAGTTTTAAAAAATTTGTTCCATCTGTTCTTCCCCCCTCTTTTCTTGTCTACTATTAAAGACAATAATTTTACAATTCTACTTTACCCACTCTTGACCTACCAGTTACACCTTTCAGATAATTTTTAAACAGTTGCTATGAGAATATAGCTCTTAAAATTATCACCAACATCTTAAATGGGAAGGGATTGTAAAGTCGATATGATACATAGATGTACGAAACACATAAATTCACTGTAAATACTATGCATTACATTTGTATATTAATAAAAATAGGGGAGAAAAATTATCACCAACATCTAAAGTAACATCATACTACTTCACATATAAGGTAAAAACCTAATAACACTCTATTTCTGTTGCTTCTCTCAGTTTCGAGCTGTCGTATACATTGCACCTCTTGATATTTTATGAGCCCCAAATGCTGTGCAATTTGTTTTTCTTTTAGAAGGTCCTGGCTGTATGCTCTCCCTTCCCTCTCCTCCCCGCCCTGGCTCCTAACCTGGTGGGGTACACAGCATAGAGGTTAGGACTGTGGCTTGTGGTCAGCTTGTCTGCGTTTGAACCTTGCTCTAGGACCTGCCAGTTGGGCGACCGTGGGCCGGTTACACCCCCTTTCTGGGCCTTGGTTTCTTACCTATAACTTCCAGTTTATAACAGTGTCCACCTCGTAGAATCACGGGGAAGGCCAACTGAGCCAGGGCATGTGGAACCCTAGGACAGAGCCAGCGCCTTATGAGCACTGGGTAAAGGCCCGCTGCCCTTCACGTCACTTGCACCTGGTCGCTGGGGGGCTTCCCTTGGGGTTACTTTCCATTCTCATTTCTTCCCATTGATGTGTTAGTTCAAGGGCCACCCCTCCTTTTTCACTCTCGTTTCTGCCTCTTTTAAGCAACTTCTCCCTCCTCAGAACAAGAAGATGCACCCGAAGATTCCAGAGGACGCACTGTTCCCCTCCCTCATAGTTTCTGCTGTCCCTCCGCTCACTGCCAAACTCCTTCCGGTTCCCCTAATTTACAGCCTCAAGTTGGCGTTGGGAAGAGTTGTGGGCGGGGTCAGCTGGGGATGGGGCAGTAACTCCGTGAATAACTCTGGGCCATCCCTGCCCCCTCTCTGGCCCTCCCTCTTTTTCCACACCTGTAAATTGGGAGCTTTTTTTATTGCAGAGTATGAAGCAGCCCTAATGTTCTGATGTCCTCCAAGTCTCCATGAGTTTGTCCCCGATGAACCATCTAGGGCTGTCTCCACAGTCACTCTTAACCTGCCCCTAAAAACTCATTTTCCTTTCCAAATTTACCTCTGAGTCTCGGGTTCTGAGTGCGTCTGCCTGGCTATTGGTCAACACGTCTCCACTGGTGGTTTCTTTCAGAACTGCCATTTTCCTGTTGCTTTGCTGAATGTTCCAGGTGATTGACCGTCCGGCTTGTGATTATAGATATACTGATTGAAGAAATTACTTTTCAGAGGAACGAATTGACTGGATTGATTTAAGGACTCATGAGGAGGCAGGTGACCTGACCGACACATGGACTGTGTGCACAACGGTTGGGTGTCTCACTGGAATCCGTGAAGGTCGCAGAAGGCTAAACGATTAGTTGACCAGCTTTCCCTTAGCCTGGGAGTACTGCAGAACCTCACTAACCTCCTTGCCGCCAGCCAGATAAGGCGGGACACTCTGCCCACTAAGCCCCGCCCCACAGGAGCACCAGCCAGCTCACGTGTACTGCCTATAGCCAATGGGGCCTGAGGATGGGCACAAGAGCTTCCGGGACAGGGCAGGGTCATGGAAACTGGCAAGTCTCCTCCACCTGAGCCAGTTCTTAGGTCACCTTCGTTACTAATCACTGACGGTATCCCCGGCAGTCAGGACAGTCGAGTTTTGCTTATTTTACTTTCAACTAATTAATTTTTTTGTAGGCGATTCTAGACCCCTGCCCCCTCTGAGCCAATCCCGTTACAGGATGCTGATCTCAACCTGGCACAGCAGGCAAGATGCAGGCTGTGGGCTCACTGGAAGCCACAGATGAGGAAACAATTGCCCAGTGATTCACCCCTAAGGCCAATAAGACAGGACCCTGTGTATCCCCGTTTCCCAACTTGGGTTGTTAGCCCCTATTGCCAGCAACACCGGAAACATGACAAGGCACTACTGACCTTTTCCCCGCTCAAACCCAGCCTGATCCAGCTCTAAACTGGTCCCCACTTTCTCTCCGTTCTTCTCCCCCTTCACAAACGTACTCCTCTCCCCATTCCAACCTTGTCTGCTTTTCTCAGCGGTCTAATTTCTTTAGTGCAAGAAAACACCAATTGCAGAGATTTCTGTCTCTGACCCCAACACCTCTGCGGTGTAAGATTCGCACAGGTAGGAATCCATTCTTCCAAGTTAAAAGGCATTGATGGTATCTTCCACAGTTTAGCCATTTAGTTGTGCAGATAGAAACATGGGTATACGTGCATCTCTGTTATACATTGCTTTGAATTATTTTGGAAAGATACTCAGAAGAGGTATCGCTGGATTGAGTACTACTCTCCCACAAGGACAGATAGATTTGAGGCTTTTGTAGGTAAAGGGATGCCACTTGAGACCGTCATGCTCAGAGAGGTGAGTCAACACAGAAGGTTTCTCTAATATGAGAAACCGGGAATGCAGACATTTTATAGAACCAAATGGGTGTGAGAGTGGGAGTTGGGAGGGATGGGGAGGTTACGGTGGGCCACACAGGGGAGGGAGGGTTGTAATGTAGATGAGATATATATGTGCACAAAGTACTCAAGCTCAGTGTGATCACTGTATGCTGCATACATATACAAACAACAACGAGGGGGAAAGGAGAAAGAAAGCGTTGGTGGAAATAACTCTCCATGGGTGAGGGTGGAACTCAAGAGAGCTGGCGAGGTCCTACAAGCCTGACCCCTCTGTCCCACTCCTCACTCTGAGCTGCAGCCACATACAGGGCACTGGACTGGGCCCCTGAACTCACCCGCACTCCCCCCACACACACACATCACAGCACAGAATCTTGTTTCCTCTGGTTAACTCCCAAGAATAATTTTCAGGGCCGCTGTCACCTTGTCTGGGAGGCCTCTAGTTCTACCGTCAAACTAAATTCATTTCCTGTAACTTTCTCGCAATGTGCTGTCCTTTTCCCCCCTAGCACTTAACATTTTCAACTC
The DNA here is from genome assembly GCA_004027205.1 of Ctenodactylus gundi. Classification (NCBI taxonomy): domain Eukaryota; kingdom Metazoa; phylum Chordata; class Mammalia; order Rodentia; family Ctenodactylidae; genus Ctenodactylus; species Ctenodactylus gundi. Next base: position 25,123 of record PVKB01005861.1, read on the forward strand.
TAAGTTTGTGTTTCTTCATTGGCCAGACTACCACTCTCCTGAGGCAGGGTCACTGTCTTGCTTGTTCTCCCCATTACTGGGTGCGTGGTGAGTGATCACGTTTCTGTGGGACGTGTGGACTCCATGGGAGAAGGGCTCACACATGTGCGGGCTTCTAGAAACCTGTACCCTAATTTTATTTTTGATCCAGAGTGTCTCTCTGTAGCCCAGGCTGGTTCTGAAATCACTAGGTAGTATTCCTAATTTTTTTGAGTGCTTGTATCCATGAAAAAAAGTGTTAAATTTTGTCAAATGACTTGCCAATATCATTTAAAATAATTGTGTGTTTTTCTTAATTTTATTAATGTGGTGTAGTGTGATTTATTTTCACATGTTGAAACATCTAGTATTTTAGGAGTAACTCCCCCTGATAACCTTGTTTTTTTAAAAATGAATTCAGTTTGAAAGGATTTTGTTGAAAATGTCTGCATATATACTCATCAGGACTATTGGCCTACAATTTTATCTTCTTGCAGTGTCTTTGGAATTTGTATCAGGGGATTTCTTGTCTTCTACAGTGAGTTAGGTATTCCTTTCTCCATGATTTTATGGAAGACTTTGAAGATTGACCATGGTGTTCCAACACAACCCATGGGAAAGTGCAGGTGATGGGTGTGTGTGTGTGTAGGGGGGGGCGTGATTGTCTGAGGAGGTGCTGTTAGACCCAGTGCTCAGAGAACCAAGAAGAGAGATAGTATTATAGTGACACAGAGCCTTGTGAATGAAGCAGGAAGAGGCACTAAGGGGCTGAAGAAGGTCATTAGAAATTGTCAGGGCAATGGCAGAGGTGCATGTGGGTGACCTCTGAGAAAGTGGGCTCTGGTGTTGAGGGTGAGATTGTAAGAAGTCTAGAATGATTCTTACAAGAAAGAAGTTAAGACCTGGCACCGAGGATGAGTAGGAGCGTACAAATCAGGAACTTGGGGACTCATGGGAATCAGGGTAGCGGAAGAAGGGGAAGTAAAACAGCCTACTGGCCACAAAGATAAGAACTCGGCCTGCACTTCTCCCTTGCTAACTTGTGCATCTGCAGTCTATCTCCCCGTAAACCCGTGACCACAAAGACACCCTGGAAACCTAAAGCCCATTTAGCAAATTGATGCCTTTGGCAGCGTTTGGCCCTTGGTTCAGTGCTCTTTGACCAGCACCACAGAGCTGACCATTGTTGGGGGACTACCATGCATTAGACACTGTGCCAAGTGGGCTGGGGTGTTGATCCTCAGTCCTCAAGAAGAACCAGAGAGCTAAGTGCTGTTAGCCTCATTTTGCAGACGAACGATAGGAAATCACAAAAGACAGAGCTACAAGGCGGGTATTTGAATCCAACAGGTCTGAATTCAAAACTTCTGTTTTTCTTTTGAGGTAAAGTTCAAATAACAAAATGAAACATCTTGGAGAGAACAATGCCGTGGTATTTAGTACATATGATACGCATGCCCTCATTGTCTCTGTCTAGTGGCAGGAATTTTCATAACCCCACAAGGAGACCTTGCATCCACTAGCCATTTCTTCCTCCTCCCCCACCCCTGGCAACCAACAACTTATGTTTCCAGATATTTACTTATTCTGGACTTGTCATATAAATGGAGCCATACAACTTGTGGTCACGAGTGTCTGGTGTCTTTCACACGGCCCAATGATCTTGAAGATCATCAGGGCTGCAGCAGAATCAATGTTTTGTTCTTTTTAGGTCTGAATGATAGTACGTCGTATGGGCAGCCATTCATTAGTTGATGAACACATGGCCTGCTTATAAATTTTGGCTGTTCCAAAGGCAAACATTTTTAACTGATGACCTCCATTGCCTTTACGAACACGCTAGGTAAGATGGATCTAGATCCATGAATGAAGCTGTGGTGGAGAGATGAATGAGCCCTGGGAAAAGAGAGTTCTAGGGACGTCACAGCCCCAGGGGAGTGGGAGGAGGAGCCTCACATTTGGAAAGCTGTGCAGGGGTCACTTACAGGAACAGGCAGAGAGGATCTTAAAATGGGAAATGACAGATTGGAGGGAGGGAAGATCTGTTTCACAAGATCCTGTAGCAAGGCAGAAATCTAGATGCAGGGGAGTGGTGTTCTTCCTACCCAGTGCTGGAGATTGAGGGGACACTGTGTCCTTCTGGTGGGTGGCAGTGAGGTCTTTAGGAGGGACTGGGTCAGGAAATTGGAGCCCTTGTGAATGAAATTTGCACTCTCATGAAAGATCCCGGAGAGCTCCTTTGACCCTTCTGCCATGTAAGAAGTTGGCCATATTCAATATCGAATCTGTTGGTAACTAGATCTTCCAGCCTCCGGAACTGTGAAAAATCAATTTCTATTGTTTATAGGCTGTCTAGTTTGTGGTATTTTGTTACAGCAGCTCAAACAAGCTAACCCAGCCAGGCCACTAAATTTGAACATTTTTCTATATGTTTATTGGCCACCCAAATAATGCTTTTTTAGATTTTTTTTATTGATTTGTGGGAGGTATTTGCATATTACTTATATACTCGGGATAGAAGTCCTATGTTAAATATATGTATTGAGAAATATCTTCTACACCAGACAGTTATGCGGAAGAGTAGGTTTACTTTTTAAAACAACATAAGTTTTTTAAAAAGTAGGTTCTTAAAAATGATCAAACAAAAGAGAAGTGTGTTAGTAGTCCAAAGATAACATCTCCTTCTACTCTGATGAGGTAAACATGGTTTAAGAGTCACACATGCAGCACTACACGTAACCATGTAAATGTTACAGTTTCCTCACTTAATGTACCTAGTGAGTTCTTGGTTTACAAAGGGGGACGCGGGGGCACAAAGAAATAAAGTGACTTCTCAGTGGTAAAAACAAGCCAGATTCGAACTTCATCGTGACTTTGGACCTCTTGAGGGAGGAATTTTCCTTTCCCATTATAGCCTTTGACTCAAAGCACCTTAACAACAGTGAGGATGCCTCTGGTCTACACTTGCCCCCAAGAGCCCCTTCTGGCTCTAGCCGGAGCTGGGGAAGTAGAGGGCAGGCTCAGCACTTGCAGTTTCTTATCTCTGGTGCTAGAGTTCTGGGGCCCCACCTGGAGGAAGCGGAGGGAGGCGTAACGAAGCTCAGGCTCCTCCTTCTCGTCTGGGGGGCTGTCTGTCCCAGATGCAGCTGACTTCAGCTGACCCTAGGGTGGTATCAGGGAGGAGGAGAGGAGCATAGGAGCAGGCCTTTGGAGACTGCTGCCGGACTGCCAGGAAATTCAGGCCTGATGGGGCACTTATTTATTTACTTATTTAGAGACACAGTCTGGCTCTGTAGCCCAGGGTGGCTAAGAACTCAAGGCAATCCTCCTGCCACAGCCTCCTGAGTGAGTGCTGGGTTAACAGGCGTGTGCCACCTCGCTAAGTTATGATGTGATGCTGGGGGACTGAACCCCGGACCTTGCACTTACTAGGCAAGCGGTCTAATTATTGGGCTATATGCCCCCTCCCGCCCCAGCCTGGTGAGGCATTAATTTATCCATTTCACATGTGTTTCCCAAATAGTCACTCATTTGTTTTTATTTGTGCCTTTAATTTTTTTTCTTTTTTGATGGTTACCGGGGATTGAAAACTTAGGGCCGTCACACTGAACTACACCCTCAAACCTTTTATTTTTTATTTTGAGGCAGGTTTTCACTCTATCACCTAGTCTGGGTTTGAACTCATCACCTTCCTACTTCTATCTCCCAGAGTCCTGGGAGTACAGGCCTGTGCTACCTGGCTCAACTACCTTTAACATTTTTAAATTCTTTTCGTTGGAGACATTAGGAATTGAAGCTAGGGCCCTGCCCATATAGGCGAATGCTCTACCACTGGCCTACACCTCCAGTCCTGACAAATTTTAATCATGATGGCCGGCACCTCGAACCAATCTCACTGAATCTTACAATTTTCTGACAGCTGATAGGAACACAGACCGATGCCAGCTGCGGTGGCACACACCTGCCATCCTGGCACTCTAGAAGGCTGCTGTCTGGCTACATTCTGGGCAACTCAGTGAGACCCTGTCTCAAAGTAAACAACCAAGAAGACCCAGGGTTGTAGCTCTGTGTGAGGACTCTGGGCTCAGTTCCTAGTTGCACAGAAACAAACCAGACTGAGCCAGCTTAAGCAATTCTTTATCAGATATGCCCACTCATAGGCTGCCTACTGGGCAAGGAGACAGCATCGGACTGTCGAAAAGAAAAGGAAAAGAAAAAAGGGGAAAGACCCCAGCTAACTTCTGTAATTGCAAAGTGGTTTGACGGGCAGAAGCAGCGTGCCGTAGGCAAGCTCTGCTAGGCCTGGGTCCAGCCTGCTTTCACCCTCCTGGGGCTCATTGTGGTGGCTGGGGACAGGCCTGTGACGATTCTAGAAGCATGATGACAGTCATGCCTGACAAAGGATAGGGCGTATTTAAATTGCGGTGTGAAACATGATCAGGGAACACGCCGGTGCCAATAGGGCAGGCAGAGGAAACTGCACAGAAAGGCCAGCTCTGCCCAGGGGCCGTGAACTCATTCTGTTAGGTTGGTGCTGGGGACGGGAACCATAACGGAAGTAGGCTGGGGAGTCTGCCGGGGCAAGTCAGGGCACCCACACCCGGAAGTGTGGACTCTGCTCTCTTGGCCTGTGCAGTCCTGCTTGGCGGCTCGCGGCTGTTGGGCACAGGGAAAACATGGCAAGTCAGAACGGAGATGCACTGTGAGGATAAAACAAACCTGGAGTTTGAAGACTTCCTACCAAAAGATAAAAAAGGATGTAAGACACCTTACTAATGATCTGTATATTGATTATTGATAACATGTCGAATCATAACATTTTGGATATATTGGATACAATAAAACATTCTATTGAAATTCGTCTCACTAGTGCCTTTCTACTTTTTTAAAAGTGTGGCTACTAGAAAATTTCGTGTTACAAACATGTCTGGCTCTGTGTGTGTGTGTGTGTGTGTGTGTGTGTGTGTGGTCCTGGGGATTAAACCCCAGTCCTCGTACCTGGTAAGCAACGGGCCTGCCACTGACTTTTATCCCCTGCCCCTGCCATCCTATTTCTACTGGACAATGTGGATCAGGACAGCGTGGAACAGGCAGAGGTGACCATTGAACAGCTGCGTGGGAATCCCTTTCTGAAAGCTTATTCTGGAGAGCAGAGACAGAGTTGTGGAGGTGAGCCCACAGCAGAAGCCCAGCTAGGGGGTTTATTCTCTGTGGCCGGAAGAGGGTAAATGGAGAAAAGCTTTGCTGAGAGTGAAATGGACAGGCCTTGGTAAGTCATTGACTCTAGGAGAAACAGGGCGGGGAAGGGGGGATGGAGGGTGGTCAACTCCCCGGTCCTTGGCCTGTGGCTACAGCAGGAAATCTGGGGGGAAAAAGATGCTCCAGAGGTAATAGAAGCTCAGATTTGGACATGCTGAGCAATGTGCCCTAGTCACCCCCAGGTGGGCATCCAGCCGGGACCGAGTTGGAAACACAGCCGTGTCACTCACCAGGGAGGCGGTGCTTGTCCTGGGCGGGGTGCCATCCCAGTTGCTCCTTTTTCTGCCAGTTTCCCCCTGTAGATCTTCACTCTGGGGAAGGGGACCAGGGCCTTTGGCCTGGGTCCATTCAGTAGGACCTCAGGGCTGCTGTCCGGCTTCAGAGACCACGCCAAGCGCAGACGCCCCCTCCTTCTGGGCAGCTGGAGCCAGGTGCTGGGGATGACCCTTTGCCTGGCCAACGTGGCAAGAGGCTCAATTCTTGATGCAAATTGGACTGACTGTACTCAGGCCCAGTTCCACTGTCTCACCAGGTCACTTTGGCTCCGTTTTGAGTTTTGGGGAGTCTTTGAACTGCCTTTCAATATGTACCACCACCTCGTGTTGCCTTCACCCAAACTGGGGACCCCCCCCCCTCACATGAAGATGAGGAAGGGACCGAGAGCAAACAGGACCATGATGCCAGCTCCTCCAATGGCATCCTTGACTCCTCCCGTCCTGGGTCCTGGTTTCTCTGCAGATGAGAGATCTGGGTTTATCTCCAGTCCCTTAAGTAAGCACTTGAGCGTCCAGTGTGCTAGCATTCTTGACCCACAAATTCCTACTTCCATCCAGTTCCAGTTTCTCTCCCCTGTCTTTCTATGTGACTACAGCTTCCTCTTCCTCAAATCCCTCCCCAGCCAAAAGCCAAATGATGCCGAACTCTAGCCCCTTGCCCATGAAGTCAGGCTCATTTCTCTCACCTCCAGAGTCTTGTAGGATCCAGAATTAAGTCTCCCCTTTTCCCAGGTCTTGCCCTACACAGCATCCTGACCTGGCAGATGCAGAACAGTGGCTCTCTAGATCCCATGGGCATTGGGCAACTGGCCCTGAGGCTGGAACAGAGCCCCCCACAGAGGCTCAGGGAGCTGTTGGCCCAGGTCCCGCCAGGCTGGTGGTGACCCCGAAGGACGTGTTGCTGCTGTTCCCCTCCAGCAGCCTGTCCCGCAGCTACCAGAGCAGGGAGGGGACGGGCTGGGCGTGGGAGGAGCAGCTGCAGCGCAGACCCTCAGCCTCCCAGGAGCACAAGGGGCCTGGAAGCTGTGGTGGGCCTGTGAGGAGGAGAGAGTGGGCTCAGAGAGGCTGTCCCTTGGCTGGGACCCAGGCGTCCTGACCCAGGAGCCTTCCCAGTCACTCCTCACAAAGAGGTTCACAGATGCTGTCTGAGAGCCCAGCCAGTGCTGGGTTTGGCACACGAATTTCCCCTGATTCTTCAGCTCCACCCGAGGCAGCTCCAGGACCCCACGGTCCATGTGCTGTCAGGGCTGCAGTGTGAGGCTCTCCCGGGTCCAGCTCAGCGTGGCAGGGGGCTTGCTGTCAGCAACACAGACTAAGCGCAGGTGCTGGCCCTCTTGAACACGAAGGTCTGAGCCATTGCCCAGGCTTTAGGGCCTGCAGAGGCAGAGATGCAGCTGAGCCCAGGCCTGAGGGGGCCTCCCTCTCTTTCCCCTGTGTCACTAGGGTCTGTCTTTTCTCTTCTCTTGCTCCATTGGCTTACACTGTGCAGATTTTGCCCCCAAAGGACAGGGCACAGAGCAGATGCACGGTCTCTCCAAAAGCTGCGTGTGGCCATCAGCCTGCCTCATCCACCCCTGCCTGTCAGATTCCAGGTTTGCATTGGGGAGTCTATCACCTAGTCCCTCAGCAAGAGTTCATCAGGTCTGTCTAATTTAGGGTCTGAGGAGCTCACATGACACCCAACAGCGGGTGGTCACAAAACACTAGGACAGGCTGGTTGGGTGGAGGTCGCCCTGAGAGCTCCCCAGTCTCTCAGTGCAGGAGGGCTTCTTGGAAGAAGTGGTTTGAAGGAGAACTTGAAGAACAGGGAGGATCTGGCTACAGAAGATGCACACAATAGGCTCTTGCTCTCGTGAGAGGCAGCGCCAGGGTGTGCCTGAACGCAACTGAGAAATGGTAGCACGTGTTTTGCCCAGCAAAATCACCATATGTTAAGCCAAAAAGCCCTCAAAAGACTGAAAATAAATCCTTCCGAGTAACAAATGGCTTGTTTCTTTAGTACAAAAAGACCTTCAAATCGAAATGCTTACAAAGTCATACAAACAGTTCTTAAGCAAATGAAAGATTCCCAGCCTATTCGTAAAGGATAATGCGAATTAAAAGTATGGTAAATTCACTAGCAAGGCTGGCCACTGTTGTCAGCAAGGTAGGCGCGTTGTTTGGGAGAGTACAAGCGAGACTAACTGTACGGGGACATTTACAATAGTGTAGAAATGACAGATCTTTTGGTCCAGAATTTTCTGCCCTAGGAAATCACACTTACAGACATGTGCACACATGTGGGTCATGTTCACGTAAGTTGTTTACGACAGGAGCACTTGTGTTAGCAAAAGACAAGAAACACCAGTTTTCCACCAAGAGAAAAACCAGTTAGAAAGTGTAGTATAGTATGTTTACAATCCAAAAACCACTGAGGCATTAGTTTGTGTGAATGTTACCAGTGTACAGATACAAAAAGATCTTCGGGGCATGCTAAGTGTGAGGCGGGAAAGGCGAGTTTAATTCATAACTCCATACCACTTTCATTTCCTTAGTTGTAACAAAAGTATCATGGTGATGGAAGGTTTTGATAAAGAGGGGTTTGAGGAACCCTCTGTACCATCTTCGCAACTTTTCTGTAAATCTAACATTATCCCAAAATGAAATATGTGCAAAGTATAAAAGGGGCTGAGGTTGTACTTCAGAGCAGAGCTTGCCTCGCATGCACAAGGTCCTAGGTTCTATCCCCAGAACTATAAACAAACAGACAAACCCCCAAACCAGCCAAAACAAAAACTAAAAACTACCAGAAGTGGAAAGCAATGTGTGTGTTAGGGGTGTGTGTGCGTTGTTTTGTGTTTAAATCTTTTCGCGTAGGTTACTCATGGAAGGAGGTCCAAGAAAGTACAAGTACCAGGTACCAGCCAAATACTATCTTATTAATTACAACTTTCCATGAATCGATTGCAGTCCTCCAAAGTCAATATATTGAATTTCTAACTCTTATTAAGGTGTTCAACCTGTGACCTAGTATTTATTTTTACTTTGCTCATTATTTTTTAATGTTATAATGAAATAATTTTAAAAGGAAGTTTTGGTACTAGTACGCAGTACATTAATTATATCGTATGTTTTATAGGTGATTAAGACTGTTTCTGTCCACTCACAGGAAGAGCAAGGGCAAGGCAGTGGTGGGCTGCAGGTTGAACCTGCCTGCCTACACGACACCGTTTGGAAATGAGGCCTTTGGGAGACTGAGGCTAGACGAGGTCTGAGGGGTGCAGCCCTCTAGGTGGGATTAGTGCCCTTACGGTAGGATTAGTGCCTTTACAAGCAGAGTTGCCAGGGAACTTGGCTAGTCTCTCTTCTAAAGGCCAGGAAGAGAGCCATCGCTAGGAAAGACACGGGCCAACACTTGGGGAACTTGAGCAGCTATCCTTCAGAACTTGAGAAATAAATTTCTGTTATTGGGTTCACCTGGTTTATAATGTTTTGCTATGGCAACTCAAGCAGGCTGAGACATATTTTATGCTATTTCAAAAAAAAAATATTAAACCAATCAGAGACTAGAGGAGGCGGGGTGTTGGGGCCTTAGGAAAGTGAGGGAAGGATTTGGGATGATGGTGCAGCCCTAGCACTGGTGACAGCCTCCTCCGTCACTGGTGGCAGGGATCAGTCATGAGCCACCTCAGGGAGAGTGTGCCGGATGGGTGTATAATTTGTTGGGTGATGAGTGGAAGAAGGGATCTGACCTTCGCTGCCCACTACCTGGCCTGAGCCTTTCTCCTGTCTTAGCTCTTTTCCAAGGGAGGCGAGTCCCCACCCCAACACACCCCCAGGGAGGAGATACTGTGCCCTACCTGGGCCATTTCTCCAGAACATACTGACAGTCAGGTTCTGTGGTGCATCTGCACGAAGAGACATAATTTTTCCCTTTTTCGTGCAAGAAGGTGGATATTGGCTCTTCTCACAGAGAAACTTTAGGAACAAGAAGGAAGTGGAGTCAGGGCTCCTCTTTCCTTCCAGCCAACTCCAGCACCCAGTACCCAGTACCCAGTATCCCAAGCCCTGCTTCCTTCCACCCAGAACCCCTCCCTCAGGGGCCCAGGCATTTGAGTCTGGCACTCACACGACATATTTAGCAGAATGGTTTTCTCTACTGTCACACCTGCTCCAGGTAAAGTCACTTGACAGGTGAGGTTGGTGCCACGGTCACATGGCTCGGGGTGAGAGTGAGCACCAAGGAGCTCGAAATCTGAAGGCCTGGTGGAGAAGCAAGGGTCACTTTGATCCAGGAGAAGGAGGGAGGCATTCCTTGCTTACAGACCCATGGCACTGTACAGATTAGGTGATTGAGGTGGCCAGACTCCAGAGTATCCCGGATCTGGATGTCAGGAGTCTGGATCAGAGCTGGAGGGAAAGATAGAGAGACTCAAGCCCTGAAAGACACTCTCAAGTGTGACCTCAAGAGCAGCCTCGGCCTCGGTCAGCCACCTCTCCCAACCAGATCCCTTGTGTCCCTGACCTGTGGGATGACAAACAGGAAAATCTCAAAGCCACCCTTCCCTGGGGTCCTTAGACACCCCCCCCCCCCCATGCCCCTTTCCTGACCTCATTCCTTACCTATCACACACACATGAAGATGATTTTCTACATAACTCTATTTCACGGAAGACCCTTCCTCCACCCTGTACAAATACTCTCCTGCGTCCTTTTCCTGTGCATCTTTGATCTGCAGGGAGCAGTCGTGGGTCTGGGGGTCTCCAAGAAAGTGGAAATCAGTCCTGGGTCTCTTTTTGCACACTACAGTCTGGGTTATTTTTGGCTACTGGAGTGTCCTTGTGAGAACCAGCCCCTTTCTGGAACCAGAAGCCACGAGCTGGGTTGGAGTGCTTCTGGTCACCATGCGGATAGAAGACACTGCAGGGCACGAGGATGGATGAATTCTCCTGCACTGTCACTGAGTCCAGCACTTTCAGCCAGTAGTTGGGAGCCTGAGCCAAGGGCCCTGTGGAGAAATGAGGATTAGCTCTGTGTGGCCCCCGTGGCCCCTCCCTGAGCCCACTCACCTGCCCACAGTATGGGCAACAGCAGCAGCGTCTCAGAGGCAAAGGGCTTCTGGGCTCCTGAGAATGAAGAGGAGAAAGATCACATAGAGGGAAAGCGTGTATTCGACAGCCTTGGGACTTTGATGTCACAGGACTGAGAGGCCCACAGGAAGCTTGGGACAGGGTCAGGAGCCCAGTGGCCACAGAAGAGGAAGTGCACATTCACATGCAGTCAGTGCTGTCCAGGTCCTTGGAGGGTAATCTCTTGTACTTTCCAAACGGGATCCTGGCATGAGCCATAGCCTGCACCTGCCTTGCCCGACCTCACCACATCCACACCAGGCAAGAAGGCACTGTGTGGCCATTCTGAGCTTCAGATGCACTCAGGGACCGGGGTGGGACTCAGGGGCTGGCCAAGGAGTCATAGGTATAAATATGGGAGGGTGAGTTGGGGGATGAACGAAAGAGAGAATGAATCAATGCACCCCCTGAGCACCTGCTCCTCTCTGGGTAGACACAACAGACTTTGTCTCTGTCTGAAAAGTTCACTAAGAAGTGAAGAGATAGAGGGGCCCCTGCTGTCCCAGCACCGGCTGGTAAGAGTGTGGTGCAGTGGCTTATGGGAGAACCACCTGCCCGCGCAGCTGCAAGGTGAGTTCTAAGGAGTAAATGGAGCGAGTGGATGGAACCAGGACTCATCTGGTTAGATAAAAAGGGAAGTTTCCCTGGCTGGATTTCACTCCAGTTTGGCAGCCTCCCGGGAGCAGGTTGATTCCAATCTCTTGGGCTTCCAGCATGTTCTGGGAAGCCCAATTTGGGGGCAGGACACCCAACTGCCTTGGATGGAGCTGTGACGGCACACCCTGGGAAATCCACTCCCAGAGACCTCATATACTTCCACGGCTAAGGCCCAGATACGTGGGTCTGCTCAGACTCCTGACCCTCTTCCAAGAGCAGCTGGAGTCACTAGCTCCTGAAGGATAGGAGCTCCACTCCCGCTCGTAATTCTGAACTCAACCTTGCAGTGGCTGGTTTCCGTGGCATTCTGCTCGGTGAGCTAGGTTATAAGGCGGTGCTAGCTGGAACAACGTGGCGGTACTTGTGATTTCAGGGAAAGGAAAGGCAGAGGCCGTGTTTCCTTAAGAAGTCACTTAGATGTAACCTTCACAGAATGGCTTCTTCCACAGAACCAGACTCAAGCACCAGCTCCTGGATTAGCTACAGGCAGACGCTTTCTTCATTGCTTTCTTGTTTCCTCCAGCCTTCACCTATTTTTGTGCCAATTTTGTTCATTTTTCTCTTATTCCCTCTGTGTCTACTCACTTCCCTCTGCTGAGCCACAGTCACCAACACTATCACTACATGTGGGTGCACCTTCTGTTTTCATAACCTGAGTCTAGTTCTTTCCAATCTCTGTCTATCTAATACTGACCCCCAGGGCATTCCTCATCTCGTGGAGTAGCTGTTTTCCAATTCCAGGTTATGGAGAGACTGGACGCTGCTAACTGATCCTCTTCCACCATCTTGGCCTCTGTTTCTTCCCCATGTGTCAGTGGTGTGGACCCCTCAGGTAAGGCCTTAAACACCCAATATTTGGAACAAGCATAGCAAAATGTTGGGGGGAAGGTTTGGTTTTGGAAGTAGGTGGTCCTGGCTACTCCCTCCTTTTTAATCTTCGCTCGATCACCCGTAACCCAGAGATATCATAATTCCCAGTCTCCTGTCTGAAGGAGAATCCAACGTGAGAACGGAGGCCGAGAGTCTCTGCGACTTTGGCTGTCATACTGTGGGCCTCCAAGCAGGCTCAAGAGGCCATGTGTCCATCCCTGCGATGTCCAGCGGTTATTCTGAGTCTTGCCCTCAGTAAGGAGCGCATGGTGGTCTGCCCTGCCCTTGAACTTCCTTGTTTGGAGCCTCATAGGAAAAGAGGCGGGAGCACAGACCTGCTTCCAGATCTGTAAGCTTACCCTCTTCTGCATGCTGTGCTGCCTTGGGCAGGGTAGTTGTATGTCTGTGCTCACATAGTGTTATGTCTGTGCTCACATAGTGTTAGGGGGTTCATCATCAAACTCGTATGCCAAAGTCTAACCCCCAGTTCTGCAGGATGTGACTGGATTTGAAAACAGGGCCCTGAAAAAGGTAATCCGGCTCCATTGAGGTCACCTAGGGTCCTTAGGGTGGGTCACTCAGCACGCCTTATGTCCTCATAAGAAGAGGAGACGAGAAGAGAGGCACCATAGGAAATGCCACGTGAGGACGGAAGAAGGCTTCCATCTTCAGACAGAGGAGAGGGGCCTCAGAAAGAACCGAACCTGCCTATGCCTTTATCTGGGACTTTCAGCGTGAGAAAACGCTCAGTTTCCCACAGCGGCGGACCGCAGTGCTCGGTGCCCGGGGCCAATCTGTGAGATGGGGCCACTCGGGGAAAGAGAGGAGGAAGGGAAACAAACTATTCCGCTACTAGAGGAAGTGTGTGAGGCAACTCTGACCCAAATCCATCTTCCTACGGCTGTTGCTTCACTGGAGACACCCCTGCTCCTCCTCCCCGGGGACAGGGCAGGTCGTGTTTGTGGAGAGGCTTCTGCTGAGTGGCGCACTGAGGCGACTCAGGAGGGTCACCGATAGGAACAAGGGACACAGGCACGTAGTCACACCCTGGCCACAGGCAGCTGGAGGATGAGTGTGGGTGCCAAGGAGAGAGAGTGTGCCTCTGCAGAGCTGGGAAGCAAGTTCATTCCAGGAAAGGGAGCAGGGTGGGGGACAGAGACCGCGAAGAAAACAAGGGTGGAAGAGGAAAGAAAAGGCAGACGTACTGTGCCCACCGTAAGTTTATATCCGGTGGGACAGTCAGACCATGAACAAAAATATAATTGAGCTGTGAACGTGTTCTGGAAGTGTACTGTAATGGGTCAAGAAGTATGTAAGGGTGATGTGTAAGGGAAACCAGGCAGGCCAGCAGCTATCAGGGCTGGAGGAGGGGCGTGTTTCCATGGGTGCATCAAGAACCGCCTCACGGTGAAGAAAACTGGCGCCCCCACCCCTCCCCGGGCACCCCCCATACCTATTTTGATTGGTTCAAGCCTCCTGGCCCAACGAGGGTGGGTTATGTATTTTCAACTTTGATAGGCTCTGGTGGCTGTGCATCAGCTCCAAGAGGCAAGCGCCTGATGATGCAAAGCTTTATCCACCTTCCTGATTGGTTGTGGCGTAGCTCCATGAGGCCGCTGATTGGCGGCAGATAGAAGCCCTGGGGTGAGGCTCAAGGACACTGGTAAGGGCTACAGCTGTGTTCACACTTGCCTTCCTGTCCCACAGACAAGTGATGACACCCCCCACCCCACCCCGGGAGTGTGGGACCTGCGCTGGGACTTTCCACGTGGGTTCCCAGGGTCACCAGTCAGCATGTTTGGGGCCAGTTGAGATTGGCTAGATTGCCGTAGGTCGTCAGAATGGAGCCTCTGGGAGTCCCTTGGTCTGTCAAAGACTGATTCTGCGTCGTGAGACAGGACCCTGCGGTCTAGGCAGTTTCCAGAAGCCTGTCTCTGTGCGTGTGACCTGGGTACCTGGTCAGCTCGTCCTCGTGTCAGTCAGCTGGTCAGCCTGGAAGGACACCAGCCAACTTGTCAGTCTGTGGTGTTTAGGTGTGAGTCTGAGATGTGTGAGCCTTTGATTATACATGAGGTTATCTGAAGGAAGTTTCTGTGCATGTGAAAAACATAATCTTTAATGTGTTAATTTCATGTCCCCCTGTCCATGAGATACTGGACCTAGCGGATTCGGGAGTGGCAACTGGTGAGGAGGAAACTGACTCCTATATCAACATTCCTAAGTAGGGCAGGGACCAGAACAAGGGACATAGGTAGAGGAACATGGAGGACATGAAGTTCCTTTCTCCAGGTCTCAGACCTCTCTCATCAGCACTCAGACATCCTGCCTCTTCAGGACTCTGGGGCTCAGGATGGCCTGGACTTGAGAGAGACAGCAGGAAGGGTCTGAGCAGAAAAAGTCTCGGGGCCTGGCAGGGGTTGAGTTCACTTAGCAGGAGTCTGGAGGGCTCCAAGCTGAGGTGTGAGAGCAGGGAGAGAGAGAGGACCTGTCCTGAGCTAAGTGAAAATGAGCTCAGGTGGAGAAAGATAAACAGAAGGTCTTCCTCTTATTATTATTATTAATTATTATTATTATTATTTTAGGCTGGATGGGAGTAGAGCTACACAACAAAGAAAGGCCCCTTTCTTCCACAATCTTGGAACAATTGTTAGCCTCAGCTCTGAGAGATATTACGAATGGTGTCCCAAGAATGGCTTTGTTATATCATTACAGGGAAACTCGTGGTTACATTCTTCTCTCCTCAGGAGAGATTGAATTCCTGATTAATACCCACAGGGAGTAAGAAGCCCAAGTCTGAAGATGGAGGTATATCCTGGCGAGTCCGAGACACCCCCAATCAGCCACCACATCCTTTGTAGGGTTTCCCTACCTCTGCACTGAAACCTTGCCAAGGATCTACCTGAGGATACTCATCTACCAAGGGACATTTTCCTGGAGGATGAAGGTAGGGATCAGCAGGAGGTGAATTGGAGTGCTGTGTGTTAGGGAGATTGACGCTGACCACGGTGCTGAAACAGGATTAAGATTTGAGCTCTGATGCCTCCCTACTCTGTGGAAGAGCCTGACCCCAGAACCTTAGGATCCCGGGGCTACATAGACGGGCATAAGGTCAGAAAGTGGTCAGGTCTGTTGAAAACGCTTTGGATAAAACGAGGAATAGATCGAGAGTCAGGTGTGGGTTGTGTGAACGTCTCTTTTTGGCTCCTCCGCCCACTCATTTCAGACAGTGTCTCTCCAGGGGATGGTGACTGTTCCACCTGGCTAGACTGCAAGGGTGGGAGTTTTACTTCCTGTATGCCTCTGCCTTATCGCTTACAATCCCTCTGTGTTGTTCCTTTAAGAATCTTGCTTCACGTGAGGCTTGCATCGTCGGCAAAGGAGGAAACCAAGAGTCAGAAGTATCAGGCCAGGCTGGGTCCCTTTCTCCAGATCTTCCCACCAGCCCTGTCACTCTGGGCAGGAGGTTAGAGTCTCAGGCACTGTATGGAATGTTGGTGCTCTGAAGCCCCTCAGTTCTGGCCTCAGTTGTTTCCCCCTTCTGGTGGTGTCAACATGTTGTTGGCAGGCAGGACAGCAGTGAGCCCAGGGAGCCCACTCAGCTGCCTCAATTGCTGGGTCAGGGATTGGGAGCTGGGAGCTCTGAGGGTCCTTCTTCTGTTGGTGAGTAAAGGGGCAGGCAGGGAAGAGATAAAGATGCTCCGCCTCTGAACTGTTCCTCCAGTCCTGGAGTCTCAGACAAGCTGGCCTTCTCGCTACCTTTCTGAGTTCTCCATTTATTGTATCTTGTATCTCTTGCAAGGTTCATAGTTGTGTGAAAAAACAGAAATCAGAGGAAAATGGGTTCTTATTTAGACAGGAGATCTAATGGTCAGATTTTAAAGTATTCGTAGGCAGGTAGACCTATACTACTGGTCTGCCATTATCATAAGCAGGAGCCTGACTCAAGTGTCCCTTGTGAGGATATACAAGTGGGGTGCTTTTGACACTGCGCCAGAATCTTTCATTTGTTTATTTATGACAACATCAATTTATGGCATAATGATTTACTCCTGTCGCAGTCTAAGTGTTAGTGGTGAATTTGGGAAGTTTCTGCATAAACTATTGTTACTATTTTAATTGAGAGTGCTAGGAGGGACATTTTGAGCTCTTCCTTCTGTTCGCACCTCCATGTAGACATTTACCTTTGAGCTCTTTCATTTTTGGAGACAAGATCTTGCTCTGAAGTCCAGGCTTGTCCTGAACTCACTGAGGATCTTAGACTGGCCGAGAACTCATGGAAATCCTGCTGCCTCAGTTTCCCAAGTGCTGAGATTATAGATGTGTACTACTACACCCAGCTTCGGTGGTGCTGGGGAACTGACCCAGGGTCTTGTGCCTGCTGGGCAAGTGCTTTAACCACTATACCACAACCCTCGAGTTCATTTTGAAGAACAAGTAGATTCTACTTCTATAAGGACACGGTAATAGTCCTTCTTAAAGGATGCCATGAGTGCATGGAGCAGTGATAAATGTGTGCAGCAGAATGGATGTAGAGAGACTGGAGGTGTTGAGGGAATATAAGTTAGGGTATAGTGAGAGAGGAGTAAATAACAGCAACCTAGAGCAGAGATTGACAGACTAAAGTCCATGGGCTGCCTGCCTGGTTTTGCAAATAAAGTTCTGTTGGAACATAGCTACATTTATTCTTTTGCAGAATGGGCCCTTTTGTGCCACAATGGCAGAGTTGCAGAGCTGAAACAGGGACTGTTGCTTGCACAGCCTAAAATACTTACTATGTGGCCCTTTAAAAGAGCTTCCTAATTCTTGGCCCACACTATCATATTGAAAAGCCTGAAATTCTTGCCTTGGCTTGGCAAGCTAGGGATGTGTTTCAACTATGACCGATTTTAGGAAAGTCTCCAAACGATAACATGTGATTTTGCCTGTAGCAAGACATAAAAGACATCTAAGCAGGGGAGGGGGGGAGAAAAGAGGGATTCAGAGTGAAGAGAGACAGAAGATGATAAAATAAGGAAATCACATCAAGGAAAAAACCAGGGCAGGCTTCATTCACAGGTAGTTTCTGGGCCAGGACAGTACAAGACTCTGGACTACGTGGTCAAAAGAATAGGAAACAGTTTGCATCACACTTTCACCACGCCAAGTGTCCTCCACAAGTATTTCATTTAATCCTCACAATAACCTTGTGAAGAGAAACTACATGCAACCAGTTTACAGCACAGGAAACTAAGGCATGAATGAGATACTTTAGCTCTCCCGATGACATACATGTAACAAATGAAAGAGTGTGGATTTGATCCCTGGTCTCTCTGATTGTAAAGTCTAAGGTAATTTGAATGTGGCAAAAAACTTACATTACATTGTAGTTTATAAATACAATGCCTGGTGAGGGGTGTTGAGTCTCCAAGCTTTTGGGCCCAGAGATGGGATGAGTCCTGGCAAAGCCCGATGCTCCTGTCGGCACCTCGCTGGATCCTGGCCTCTACTTAGTTGAGGAGTTCTTCTGAGCATATGGCCTATGAAAGCTGAGGGAGGCATAATGGACCTCCTGCTCCTTTTCCGAGGTGGGCTTAGCCCCCGAGGAGTCTGAGGGGCCAGTGTGGCCACGTGGCTGGAACTCCTGCTGGTGACCCTGTGAAGAGAAAGACGAGGTCAAGCAGGGCAGTGGGAGGCCCTGGAGAAGGGAAGATGGACTCGGAGTTGAATTTAATTCTGTCGGGACACTTCTTTCCCTTTCATTCTTTCATCAAACACTTCTTAATGTATCACTTAGTCAGTCATCCAACACCTCCAGCACCTCCTGTTGCCTTGCACTTTCACTGAACACTTATAAAAACCATGTGGAAAATATTTTTCGCCATTTTCCATGTAAGCCAAGCCACAGAGAACCAAAGTACTTCACAAGGCCATGCATCTATTGACCATGAACTTGATCCCAGCTCTCTGTGAGACCTGCTGTGTGCTTCACACTGGAGACACCAGAAGGGAACAGTGCAGAGACGAGCTCTCTCTGATCAAGAGAGACTTTCCTCCATCAGGCTGCCAGATCTGCTCTTATCAAGATCCACTGTGCTACCATATAGGGGCTGGTCATGTCGCAAGCCTTATCTTACTGGACTACCAGAGTTCCCAGTATTCACTTCCCCCTCCTTGACGGTCTGTCTCCCTTGGCTTCTGGGCATGACTGAACTCTTTTGAGTCATCTGCCCTCCTTAGAGGCTGCTCCTTCTCAGTCTTGCTATTTCCTCCTCATCTCCGCAGCTCTGAGGGCTAGGGTGCTCAGGGACTTGGGTTGTGGACACCTACCTTCTTTGTGGTTTCATCCAGCATGTTGAGGAGCACCTCCATCTCTATGTCCCATCCAGACCCTCTCCCGACTCCACTCTCTGGCTGTCTACTTGCCACCTCCACCTGAATTCTCAGAGGCACCCCAAACTTACGGAAACTAGACCAATGCTTCATCTCCTCTTGAAAAATTGCTCTATCTTCATGGTTGGCAATTTCTGTCATTGGCAATCAGTTAAGTTTCTCAGGGCAACCACAGTTGTGCCACCTGTGACCTCCGTGTGTGATGGGGACACCCACTGAAGTCTACAGAGTCAGCCTCACCATCTATACGTAGCTGAGGTAAAGGCGGTGAGCTGTCTTGGCCCATGTCCACATCATCACACCCTGTAGTTTCAGCCACCGTGATGTGTCCAGGACCCAGCTGCCCCACCCAGGCTCGTCACTGGACCCTGCACTGCCTGAACCTTCCTCAGCTGGAGTCTCCTCCTTCCTTGTCTCTCTTCTACCCTCATCTGGGTGAATTTCCTCAATTCCACTGTCAGAGTGACTCATTCAAATAGTGTCAGTGCAAGTCATTCTTCTGCTCAAAATATCTAATATTTATGTAAAATACACACTAAGAGTACAGATGTGGTCCAAGCCTGTACAACAACTAGCACATGCAAGCTAATAGATTCATGTTGAAAGGTTGAATGAACAGGTGACTGCTGACCCTGGGCTCAAAAACCTGATGGGTGTACACTTTTATCAGAGCTATGTACATAAATAAAATAAGAGCTCCGAGGATGAGTAGGACGGGTAGGGTGGTATAGGCACGTGTGGCAGAAGGCACAGCCAAGCCACGCACCCGAGATGCAGAGAGCTTGCTCTGTTTGAAGGGAAGAGGAAGGCACAGCCATGGTGACCATAGATTTTCCTGCCCCAAGTACCAGACCAAGCTGTTTGGATGTTTATCTCATTCAACACTGTAGAGAAACAAACAAACAAAAAATCCAACTTGAGTGGAAATGATGTTCCATGGAAGGGGGACAGGGGTGTGAAAAAGGGGTTGCAGAGGGGAATGGGGGGCCTCAGCTCGAAGACAGGAGCTGTGCTGTTTTAGAGGCAACAGGAAGGTCTTTTGTGGGCATTTTGGCAAAGGAAGGAGAGACGGAGGACTCAGATGGAACATGGCCTTGTCCCTAGTTGGATTATGGGAGTAAGACTGACATCATAACGTGGAGAATCTGGTAAAAGAAGCATGTTTTGACATGAATTAGCTACATGTTTCTGATGACCAGACATCCAGGCCTTTGCTGACTCCCTTGAACATCCAATTTCTACAGATAGTACAGGACCTGCCCACAAGTACCTCTTGGTGCATACCAGCGGATCCAGACACCATACCTAACCACACTCTGTGGAATGCCTACCCTGGGGGCCTCTCTACATGTACCCTACCAACCTCAGGGCTGGCACGAGGCAGCTAGAGTCCCTAAACCCCAGAGCCTGCTGAATTATTCAGGGCAGGCAGCGATAACCCTTCTTATCCCATTTCTTCCCATAAAGGTCACAGTAAAAGGCCCCCATCTTCCCTGCAGGGCTCTCTCTGCCTCCTGGCCACCCCATGCTTCCACCCATGGCCTTTTGTAGTGTGGTGTGTCTGTTCCTCTTGCATTCTGTGAGTCACAAACTGTTTCTCCAGTGGCATTTGTGTCCTGATTGGTTGGTCTCGCCATGTCTGAGTAACCCTAAAACATACATTCTGAAACAAATAGCTCAGTTCTCGGTGTGCTATGTGGGTCACGGTGGTGGGCCACATCACGAACGGGACTTGAGGTCAGGCTGCATCCCGGGCTCCTACGTCACTCACCAGGGACCCTGGTCCGATGGCAGGTTCACTGTTGCTCGTGCTCACTGCTGTCCTAGCTGCTTTCTTCCTGAGAGTCTTCACTCTGATGAGAGACACGAGGGTCATCGAGCCTGATTTGCTCAGACTGTAGGGCATTATTAAGAGCACGAACATGTGGCGGGTATAGTGATGTACTAGCCTAGCGGTCTTCATGAGAAGACATTGTAACAAGTTGCCTTCCACCCCAGCCCAACCTGGAACCAGGTCTGTGAGCAAATCCACGATGGTCCAGCATCCACGGCCTGGGTTCCCAACCCCACAGCAGTCACTGCCCAGGGCCTCATACCACTCCAGGTCCCTCCAACTCCAGAACCGCCTTCTCCACCCTGGCCCACCTCCACCCAGAACTGAGGCTCACACGAAGAAAATGAGGTAGAGACACCCAGCGAGCAGGGCTGTGACACCAGCTCCACCGATGGCTCCTTTAACGAGTTCTGATGTTGTTTTTGTCCCTGCGGAGAAAGGAGACAGGGGTGACCTACAATCTTAATAAAAGGCATGAGACTCTTTTCTGGCACTAAGGGGCCCTCTCAGTTCCAAGATGGGGTTCAGCCCCTTAACATTCTCATCTATCACAGGACCTCGGCCTTGTTCAGAACCACAGTCACAGTCCCTGACACCTCCTGTTCAGCCCGTACCCTCCTGGCCACTAAATCCATCTCCTCTAGGATCCAGGTCCCTCTCCATCCAAGATCTCTGCAGCAAACCCTGGGCCTGGCCACGGCAGGAACATGAAGCCATAGGTCCCATGGGGATTCCATTAGAGGGAGTGACGGGACAGAAAACAATGTGGGACCTTCACAGATTTTATTCTCCCTAAGAAGGGGATCTAGGTCTCTTCTACTGGCCACCACTGGTCCTTAGGATCCCTTAGGATCCCTTAGGATTGAGCAGGTCATTTGTGCCCACGGAAGGGACTAGAGCTGGACAGGGAGTTGATCATCAGATCTTTAGGTCAGACATAAGCAGCCCTTCTAAACATGCCTGGCTGTCCCCTGGAGGTCCGAACACCCCTAAGCAGGGCCAGAAATCTGGCCACTACCTGTCGAAAGCGGAAACGCACTGCCAACCAGTGCTTATTACCCAGCAAGGGGGACAGATGCCATTTTACCGATGGGACAGAGCAGGAAGCAGTAGGCTGATATTTGGAGAGAGCTCAGAGGTAAAGATTGAGAGGTGGCAGCACAAAATGGCCCAGAGGGACTTTTAAAGTGGTGAATCTACTGTGTATAATACACTCCTATGGCAGAATATGTCACACACACACACACACACACACACACACACACACACACACACACACAAAGCCCGTGGGATGCATGTCGTGTGAGCAGTGAGTCAGGTGGCAGAGATGTATGCCTATACGTTCCCTGTAACAGAGGGCCCCTTGGGACCTGGGTGTGGACAATGGGGGTTAGGAAGGGAGTGCCTGGCGCATGTAAGGAAAGTAGGCATATTGGGAAAACTCTCCATTTGCCACACAGTTTTCCTGTGCACCTTACATCGCTCTAAACATGACAGCTGATTTTAGAAGCCCATGGGGAAAGGCTCCACCCTAGCATAGTCATATACATGCTGAGTTTCTTGGCAGACATGAAGACAGGGGGTTATTTTCCTGTTCAGCTGGAGTGGGGTCAGTAAGGCAGAGTTCTACCTAACAACCCAAGACACCACAGACACAAGAGAAGGACAAGAGCCTTGCCCTATAGGTCCTTGAAACAGCCAGGCCACCAGCCATAGCTATCAAGCGTGAATACTCCAGACCTTCTGTCCCTAACACACTCAGACGCCTGAGTAATTTGATGTATTGCTCACCAGTGATATTGAGCTGGATGGTTCTCTTCACAGTTATGCCAGATCCAGGGAGCATCACCTGACAGGTGAGGTTGGTGCCGTGATCCTGGAGCCTGGGCATCAGGGTGATCACTGAGGAGTGGTGGGTCGTGGGGCCCTTTGACATGAAGGCAGAAGACATCCAGGAGAAGGTGGGGGGCGTCCCCTGCTCACAGGCCCAGGACACAGAGCAGGTCAGGTTGCTAGGACGGCCAGCCTCCAGAATGCCTGAGAACAGGATGTCTGGGGTCTGGGTCAGAGCTGAGGAGGAAGGAGGGGGAGATTCAGGCTCAAGTGGGAGGGTACGGCGATGGAGCTCTGAGGGCCAGTCCTTTTCCTGAATACTGCCCTGAGCTCCTAGTGCTCAACCCCGATCCCTTGCAAAACCAGGCCAGTCCCAGCCCTGACCTCTGGTCCTGTGAGCTTCCCTATGGTTAACCAGAAGCCCAAACTTACCTGTGACATTGAGAGTGATCTGGTACCTACAGTAATTCCATCTAAAACTTCCGTGCTCTAACCGAAAGAAGTATGAACCACTGTCATTCCTCTGTGCCCCTGAGATAGCCAAGGAGCAGTTTCTGGTTGCCCAGTCCCAGAGCAGGAGGAATCGGTCCTGAGCTGTCTTCTGTGCTTTTCGGTGTAGGTTGTTTGTGGCCACTGGAGAGTCACGGTCCGTATTGGCTCCCACTGGAAACCAGTATCCATAGTGAGTGGGAACCCCTGAATCCGAGAAGGAGGAGATTGTGCAGGGTACGAGGCCACACAGACCCTCCTGCACTGTCACTGACTTGGTCACTTGCAGCTCACAATTTCCATGCCCTGATGGACACGCGGGTTCAAATTGGTCGGGTCTGCACTGTCCTTCCCCCTGTGCCCACAGCAGGGGCAGCAGCAGCAGTAGCAGCAGCGGCATCTCACAGGCGGAGTTTTCTTGGACTCTTGTGAGTGTGCAGAGAAGGGAAGTGTGCAGAGGGGAAGTGCTGCTGGCTGGGGAGGAGCGACAGACCTCCGTGATCCACAAACAGGGAACGTCAGAGCCACACCCGGCTGGAGTTGTCCCGTCTGTGCAGAGAGGGCAGAAACCCCGGAGACCCAGACCCCATCTCAGGAGCTTCTCTTGAGCCCTGGGGCCTGGGCCTGGACCCCGGGACACCTGAGATGTGGAGTACTGAGGACTGAGCTCCCGTAGGCTGGTGTGCTTTTCTGGGCACTTACGTTCCCCCAGGAGCTCCCTAACTCCTGCCCGGCCGCACCTACTCACACCCTCATCTGCACCTGCTGGGGTGTGGGTCCTGCTGAAACACAGACTCCACAGGGCCTGTGTGTCTTGGGCAGCAGGAAGGAACAGGGTCCTGGGAGAAGGACAGCAGCAGCGGCCAGTCCTCCCCTCCTTGAGCAAGCACACAAGTGACCTGGTTTGCACCCTGAGGTGGCCCTGTGCGGCAGTCTCGGATCGACAGCAGACATACCTCCAGCCCTGGGCTTCAGAGGGGGGCCACTGGGAAGCCGGCCACAGGCCACGGGGGCACAGTGGGTGCATTCAAATAAGTCGAACAAAGGATTGTTCTCCTAGTATCTACTACACTGATTCCCAGAGAATTTGCAACAAATCGGTGTAAAACTCTTCAGTATCTTCCTATGGCGGAAGAAAGGTGACACGCATGCTTCGAGCCAGAGCAGACTTCTCCAAAGCTACGATTCCTATGGTAGTGGCTGCAGCAATTTTCAGCGTGTGTTCATTTCTAAGATTAGATCTTTTCCATGTAACAACTTTAGTTCTGGGAGGTTAATTACTTCAAAAGCTGTAGTTAGTTTAGATGACAGGAGCGAATTTCCTGGGTAAAAGTACTTCTGGCTCAGTGCACATGGCTTTGCTTGTCCTTCTGTGGAGTCTGGGCAGTGTGGTACACGTGGTGTAAGGCGTTGGTGGTGTCTGTGCAGGGCTGTGTGTGTACTGACAGGCAGGACACGGCCACAGTGACCTCACTATATATGTATTTGGCATCTGAGGACAACTTAGATTGCTCTCATGTTTTGGCGACTATAAAATAAAGCTATTATCTACGTGAGCTTGAAGGTTTTGGTGTTGACGTGTTTTCTTGTTTTGGGTAAATACTGAGTCGGTGGCTTCATCAAGCAGGTGAAATGTCTCAACTGCTTGCATAGTCACACGACTTCATATGACCATCACCAGCATCTGAGAACATTCGTGGCCACTGGGACCTTCCACAAGGAGCAGCACGCAGAAGCTTTGCGCGTTCCGTATCCTCCTTGGCATTTGGTACTCTTTGGATTTTTAAAAACACATGCTGGTATTTTATTCTGTATTTTACTTGTAATTTTACAAGAGCAATGATGTCAAACATGTTCTCATCTCAGTATCTGTAACTGATTTTCTTCTTTGGGGACACGGACGGTTCATTTTTGCTGTTGGTATGGTACAGTGTCCATGGAAGGTTTGTCATCGTAATTGCTCTAAATATTGAGGTACGTGGCAGAACCCCACTTGCACTGTGTTGCAGACATCAACATCCCAACCACCAGAGCTTCTTCTAACTTCCCAGAGTGGAACTCTGAACTTGTTTAAGCATGCCTTCATATTTTCCTGCTCTCTTAGCAGAAGAATAACTCTTCTATTTGGGGTTTGTTCACATATTTGCCTAAATCAGGGGGTGTCCATAGTCCCTTTGTGAAAGGCTCATCCCACTTAGCCCAGTGAATCCAAGGACCACCCCTGTTGTCGCATGTACTGAGTACCATCCGGTGGCACTTGTGTAAACTGTACTGTTTGTTAGTGAATCTGTTGACAGACATTGAAGTTTTCCCTTCAGCTTCTAACTATTGTGAATGAGCCATGGTGACCCTTGGTGCATCAGTGCCGGCCCACTCTGTGATGAGAAGTAGATTTGCTGGATTTAATAGTCATGCTCTTTGTAATTTTGAGGAACTCCATGCTGTTTCCTGTAACAAAGGTCGCGTTTTATCCTCTCGGCCACAATGCTGAGAGTTCCAGTTCCTCCACATCCTCCTCCACTTCTGTGATTCTCCAACTCTTAGAATAGTAATTATCCTGATGGGTATGAAGTGCTACCTCATTTTTCATGGTGTGTGCTTAACAGCATGACATTTTGATGCTGTGGGTCAGATTTGCATTTCTTTGGTAACTAATAATATTGAAGATGTTGTCATGTGTTTAGGGGCCATTTGTGTAATCTTGGAGATACTTCTATCCAGCACTTTGCCTATTTTTAAATGCAGGTATTAGATTTGTTGTTGAGTGGCTGCAATTTTTTTTAAAAAAATAAAGGCTAGAGTATTTTTGTTTGTTTCCAAAGTATTTGGTTCTGAGAGTCTTTGTGCATACAAGACATTTACCTAGTGTCACAATTTTAATGCCTCTGTGAATCTTTTACCTACCTATTCAGCAGTCTTGCACAGGACAGCAGGCCCATTTCCCAAATGTATACCATTGTATAAGATGCCTCCAGAATTGGGCTGATCTATGCATCAGGTACTCTAACCATGAAGAATGAGGTTATCTGTGCCAGTGATACCCCCTTATCTTTCTGGTCCCCAGGTTGGTGGACCGAGGCTCAGTTCAGTGTATATAGCCACTGGTCACTTGTGGGAAAGGGTGTTGTGTGTGTGTTCTGAATGCATGCCCATGAGACTATATGAGCGCCCACAGTGTGTAGATCTAAGCTACTTGGGAACAGAAACATGAGCCTCAGACAGATCCAGGAGACGGCTGCAGAGGGCCTGGGACAGCCAGATCTGCAGTGCAAATGTTGGCCCGTCTCTTTTGGGTACAAGGGTCTACGGCATAGTCTGAAGAAGTGAGGTGTGAAGCGGTACAGGGGCTCATGTTGACTCAAATTGACCTTGGGTGTTTGGATGGGGAGGGGCTGCTGGTGGCCCCGTGAGGATCTTCTTCAGCAGGTGTGCCCAGGTGAGGAGGGACCCAGCCCTGCTGAGCTGATGAGGGCCTGCCGCTCCAGCCGTACTTCTGCCCCACCTTAGGAGGCTATGTCATAGCTGGGCTAGCTCTGCCAGAGATGCCAGTCCTGGGGTTTCTGGCACTATCTGGGACAGAATAGAGAGTTTGCTTTTTCTGTGCAGTTGATGTGAACAGTATGGTTGGGCAGAACTCCACATGCCAGAAATGGCAGACACACAAAAGAACAGAAGCTTCTAGATTCCTATACAGCTGGGTCTTCAGCTCGTAGCCACCCTAAGCTCTAGCCCTGGCCCTCTTATGTCTCACATCCGCAGAGTCCCAGACACCCGGCCCACCACTCACAGGTGATGTTGAGCTAGATGGTTCCCTTCATGGTCACAGCTTTAGGGAGCACCACCTGACAGGTAAGGTTGGTGCCATGGTGCTGGGACTAGGGACAGAGGGTGAACACTGAGGAGTGGGTGATCGTGGGGTCCATCCAGGGTGAGCACAGAGGCTCCTGTCCAGAAGATGGAGGGTATCCCTCCTGCTCATAGGCCCAGGGCACAGAGCAGGCCAGCTTGCTGGAAAGGCCAGATTCCCAGCACCCCAAGACAAGGGCGTGAGAGGTGTGGTTCAGGGTTGGTAGGGAGAGAAGGGACACCAGGATCAGGAGGGAGGGTCGGATATACAGCTCTGAGAATCTCAGGCCCTGACCCGGCTCCTCTCTGAGCCCCTAGTGCCCCACCCAAGCCCCTCCCAGGACAGGGTCCATCCTAGCCCATCTCCTTGAATCCTCTCAGGCCTGTCTTGAGGAAGACACTCTATCTATCTATCTATCTATCATCTATCTATCTTTCATTCATTAATTCTTGGGGCATCTGAGGCTGCTAGAGGTGAGGAAACTTCACACAGATATGGTGTCCTTGGGTTCAGGACTCTATTTCTGGTCCCAGTTCCCAGGACGACTGGCTGTGTGTCAGGCATTGAGCTAGGTAATTGGGGCTCAAAGCAAAAGGCGTGGTGCTGGTGGTGCCCTGACGTGGAAGCAAATAGCGGAGGTGTCAGGAAATGAATATCCACCTAGAAATTTTGGTAACGTGGACAGGAAAAGGGTTCTATGAGACTAAGGAAGGTGTCTCAGTCCCATTTTGTGGCCCCCTCCTTAAGAAATGTCTCTATTTGTCTTTAACTTATCTGTTTGCTGCTGTCTCCGCATCACTGTAACAATATCAATATCTTGAATGTAGAAGATTTTAAAAAATACCTTGATCACAATTACAGTCAGGCACCTAGAAAAATGCGCAGCACACAGTAGGAGCTTAGTGAGTGGTGTTGGGGAGACACATGAAAAGATGTCAAAAACTCCTCCTGTGCAGGATCTGGACAGCCCAGGCCTGCTCATCTCACCGTGGATGGCACCCTGCCATGGCCTGGAAGACCTGCTCCTTTCTACGTGGGAGGTTTCCTTGGAAAATGCGGAAGCTCACATTTGGCTGAGCATCTGAGGCTCCTGTGGATGTGCAGGGCAGGGCAGGGCTGCTGACTTTTGCCCCTACATCCCTACTTGGACTCCAGGGCCAGATACCCAGTGTCTCAGGGCCTGAGCCTTTCTGTTCCTGATGCGCTTGGAGATCAGCCAGTCCCACCCCCATCCAGCTCTCAGAACTGGATTTTTCTGTGCATGGATAGACTTGCTAGTTTCTGGGAGGAGTCACCCAACAGGTAAAACTGGTCCTATCACCTGTCCAGCTTCATGTATTAATCAATTTCTTCTCATTTCCTGTGTTGTTGATGTTCTGGTGTATGGGATCTTGCTGACTGGCCCTCCTGGAGCTGGTCACTCCTCACAGATGGCAATGATGCTTGGGAGCTCGCTTTTGAAGGTGAATTTTGGCCAATCCACAGTTTGTTTCCAAACCGCCACCTACTTCCAGACTCTCACAGTTCAGGAGGACCTATTCTACGGCTCTTGATCATCCCAAGGCCAGGTACAGACAGCTAGGGACAGGCCGGGTCAGTCCCTGTGCCTCAGAACACAGTGAAATTATTTAAACCAACTACACATACTAAACCCACCTGTCCTCATCTTCCCTATGGAAAATGCCACAAAACCTTCTACATGTCGCTTCCCTGGCTCCATCTGCCTCCTGACTGTCCCTGGAGCTGCCGCCCGGGCCTATGTGGCTTCTTGTCCCTTCTTGGAAATTGTGAGTAGCAAACTTTCTTCTCAGAGGCCACTGTGTCCTGACCTGTTGGCTTCACCACATCTGAATAGTGGCAACACAGCCTACGTGAACACACCGGGCCGAGGAGGAGCACAGCAGTGAAGACTCCAAGCTCACAGAAGTGGCGTTTCCCAGTAAGGGAGGAGTTGCGTGGGTCCTCTCTGACTCCATCACAGAGTCCTGGCTGCTATGGCGTGTGGACTCTGGGTTGGAGCTGGTGGGAACACAGATTCTGGTTGGCCCGTGGTCCTTTCCCATGTCTTGCTGTTCTCGGATTGTCAGAACAAGAATACCACGAGCTGGAAGGCTTCAAGAACAGGCAGTTATTTTCTCACAGTTATGAAAAATGGGAATCCAACATCAAGGTGTGACTGTCGCAGCTCGTGGTCAGGGCTCTGTGCTGGCCTGCGGACGCCATCTTTGTGCTGTGTCCCTTGGCGGCCTTCCACGTGAGCATATGAAGAGACAGACAAATGCGGGCATGAGGGCCAGACACAGAGGAGGAGAAAAAGACAGATATCCAGACAGGAGGGAGAGACAGATGGACAGACAGACAGACATCTGTGAAAGGGGCAGACACAGTGAGAGACAGGGGTGGATCTTTCTGTTTGGATGCTCTTAGATAATTTGGAGTCATTTGGTACTGAATAACTGGAATCTTATTAATGGGACCCTACCCTTTTGGCCTCATTTGAACACCATCGCCTACTAAAAGCCCCCAGGACACCCGAGAAGACAACCCCTGCTCCCTACTTCCTAGCTGGCCCTCTGCACCCCACACGGTGACATCTGCAGGAGGTCATGGTAAGTCGCCACTTCCAGTCTCGCTCGCGTGTTATTGCTGCGGAGCGTTGGTTGCAAAGTGGCCCAAGCCAAAGTCGAAGGCAGAAGTTTGTCAGGAGACCCGACGAACGAGGGAGGAAGATTTACAGTTATTTATTGCACAAAACGGTATTAAGGGCTGGTAGTAAGATGACCTCACTTCTCACTGGCCAGTGGTCTTTTCGTCAATTCCAGAATTTCACAATGGCAGCCGGAGAAGGAAGAGCAGGGTCGTCAGAGGTCAGTTCCTCACCCACGACAGGAAGCTATCAATAGAATCGTCGTGACTGCCGCCCGGTGGCTATCATACAAATTGCAGCCTGTGCAAATTGACCCAGGAAGGCGGTGACAGCCGTTAACACGCCCTCTCTTGTGTTCGGTTTTGGTTTCTCTGTATTGGACAGGAATTTGTTTAAATGTAGCATTTTAGCTGCGGAGAATCGGGGAAGGACTTTTTGTAGCGCCACACAAGAAACTGTGTAACAAAACCTTTGCGCGTGCTCTGGCAAACCCATTTCCTAGCTCAAAACAAACGCGGATGGCTTTTCCACCCACGAGGGACGGAATGGACTTTGACCCTGAGTTACCTGAGTCCTAGCAGGGACATAGAAGCGTCCACAGGGCGAAGAGGGAGTGCAGCTGCCGCGCCCGGCGGAGTTTTGCACTTTGAACTAGGAAGAAAGTTTGGGACAGCGTCCACCCTCAGCTCAGGCTTCGTGCCTGCGGCCCAGGTGAGCATGCATGTACTCAGGCGCTCCGAGAGTGGGGAGTCCTGTCCACAAAGTCTAGGTATTTCCTGCCCTGGGTATTGAACCCAAGACCCAAGTGGTTCCTGCTAACCTGCACTCCAGCCCCTTTTACACTGTTTCAAGACGCGATCTCTGTAAGTCGCTAATTTGCCCGGGCTGGGCTCCACCTCGCCGTCCTCCTGCCTGCGCCTCTCAGCGTCTTGAGGTTACAGGCCTGTGTCACCATGCCACATTGTGCCCCCTTTGGTCTCTTCTACCACGGGGACATCTAGCTGCTGCCATCTAGGAGGAACACGCCCCACCGGATGTGGAACAACTACCACCTTAACCTTGGGCTTCCGGTCCCCAAAACGATGAGCAATAATTTTCTATTTGTAAATTCACCCAGTCTGCAATATTTGTTACAGCAACGGAAAGAGACTATGGCAACTGCCGAGGTTTATTCCTCCTGTCTACCTGAAATTCTTTTCACATCCTGCTCTGGTCTGGTGACAATCTCAGGGACTTGGAGAAGGGACTGTGGCTTCCCAGCCAGGTGATCGAAGAGAACATCTCTCAGGTTCAGGGAGCCAGGAAATACCAGGTCAAGACAAACTCTGGCAAGTCGTTGGCGTGTTTTTCATAGGTAACTTGTGCCCAGGATGCCAGGTATCCCCGCAGCACGTGACACAGACTAACGTCCAGATGCTGAAACAAGAAAAGGAAGTGTGTTTTTACGGGAAAATGGAAGTCCTTGTTATTCTTCAAACAACAGGGCTCACCCAGAGTCACTGAGGACATCTCCTGGTCACCACCTCCCAGCCACCTCATCCCATGATGGACGCTTCTGTTCTCTCAAAAACGGTCATTCCAGCTCAAATCTGGGAGCAATAGCAAATAATAAAAGTAAATGAAGAAAATTCTTTAATAATATCAGCCAGGTCCCTGAGGGGAGCCTGACACAGCGCAGGAGAAAGCCCTACAAGGTCGCCCTTAGAACTATGTTCAAGTTTAATGAATAACGACGATTCATGGACATGTGTTGAATACAGTCAACCTTCTTAGTTCCATCCCAAATGTGTGTCTGGTACACAATGAACTTGACTGAGCAGAGTGCTCATCCCTGATTTGCATCTGACAATTTATCTACTCATGAAAAAATTATTAACATTTCATTGTGACTATATTTCATATTTGTGACTCTAGAATTCTTGTATAGCTTTTATTTTTTGGCACAAAAAGAAAAATACATCACTTCAACTTTTATTTAACTCTCCAATGTTGCGAATCTCTGCAACGTGAGTGTTTACCCAAGATCCTGGGAAAGGGTAAATTGACCAAGGATTTGATGAAAAGGAAACAAATGTCCAGGCTTAACCCTTGCTCTGGTGTTCTCTGGGACTTTGGGGTTGTTGGGATTCTAGATAGACACGAAAATTGTCGGACTACTGGAAATTTGTGTTTAAAGAAAATTAGCTAAAACTTAAAATGAAGGGCACAGGCCAGCCGAGGCAGGGGGTTGTAAGTTTGAGCCCCGCCTGGACAACTCTGTCTCAAAATCAAGAACAGAAAAGGGCCAGGAACGCAGTTCAGTGAAAAGGCCCTGTTCCAATTTCCACTATCACAACCCAAACGCACACACACAGATGCTCACGAGACACGCCAATAAGGCTAGTGTGAATATGCGAGGAATTGAAAAAAATCCATATTCCTGAACCCTTTAAGAAATAACAATGATCAATTGTTTTATGTATAAGCAAAACATCCAAAGAAACTTCATTCTGGTCAGAGACAATTTTTAGAAAAGCCACTGAACTGCTATAAACAATGAGAAAGTCTTTTTCCGAAATATTTTTTAATGCAAGAAAAAAGTCAGCGCTACACTTGAAAGCAAACTGCAGCTTCCAAATTGCCAACTTGATTTATGTTGGTAGAGTCTACAAAATAAAACAATCCCTTTCTCTTTTCTTCCTAGCTTTTTATTTGAGACTATTCTGAAGAAGGGGTAAGAGCTCAGAGAAGAAAGTGGACACAGAGACGCATGAATCATGGAGACTTCCCAGCGCGGGGCAGGAGTCAATCAAACTCAGACAAGCACAGGGAACTTCCTCTGAGTGATCATCGGGCAAGTGAGGAACCTGGAAACGTAAATTCCAATGAGTAGGAAAGAGCCGCCAAGTGTTGAGCAGGCTGTCCTTTTGCCAGTGTATGCGTTTGCTCTGTTATTGAAGACTAAGTATTTGAGGGTATTTGGGTTTGTCTCTGCATCCTCAAGTCTGTTCCGCTGGTCTATCTGTCTGATATAATTTTAATGGACACAACAACCTGGGTTGACACTTGCTTTCTTTTAAAGCTTGAACAATTTTACTCCAGGCTGTCCTGGACTTTAAATTTCACATTGAGTAATCTGTGGGAATTTGAATGTGTTTCCCTTCGCAAAATAATGTCTGTTTTTCTCTTACTGCTTTTGATATTCTCTCTCTTTGTGTTGAATTTCTGAGGTTTTGGTTATGATGTGCTGTGGCAAGTTTCTTTTCTGCTCAAGGTTATTTGGTGTTCTATAAGCTTCTGGTAACTGAATATAAATTGTTTTCCTAGATCTGGGAAATTTTCTTGAACAATTTCAGTAGGTAGATTCTTATATCTTTCGTGTTGGCTTTTGCTCTTTTTCCCACATTCGTAATGCTGAGGTTAGTTCCCTTTGAGTCATCCATCAACTCTTGTATCCAGCTACTTTGTTCCATTCTGATGTTGGTGTCATGGCTGATGGTGGCATCTGTTTACTCACCATTATCTTCAAGGTCTGAAATTCTGTTTTCATGGTGTTCAAGTTGACTTCTCTTGTTTTCAAATGATGTTTTTATATCCTGAACTTCAGATAGATTTCAGATTTTCATTTCTCTGTGACAATGTTCCTTTGTGTGTTGCAGTGTCTTACTCACCTCAGCCAACTTTCTGTGCCTTCTATTTGCTCTGTAAGCTTTGTGTTCATTAGCACCATTATTTATTTAGGAAATTCTTTTGTCTCACTCATATTACTTGCATTTCTTAAAGAATGCCTTTTTGAACCGACTACTTGGAGAACCAACTGTCCTATTTGGTGTTTTACTTCCTTTCCTATGAGTTTCACTATTTCAAGGTCCATGATATTAGTTTCTGGGGACTCAAAGATTTCTCTCCCACCTGTTTTGGCTTTCTTTCCTTGAAGGTGGGGATCGCCTCCCTCTGGACTGCTCCCACTACCACCTGAGCATTCAGGAGGCTGGTGGAATTTTTCTCCTCTCCACAACTGTCTCTTGTGCCTGTTTCTTCCTAGGCACTGACTAAAAATGTACCCCAAATCCCTGATGTGTGGCTTATCTGTGGCTTCCTTTGCCCTAAATAGTTCAGACTTGGGATCTTTTCAAACTGGCTCCAACCTATGTCACTGCCTAGTATGTCTTCCAAGCGCTACTTCTCCCAAGCTAGTCTAAGCTCCAGGATGCCGTTTCAAGGGTAAGCTATAAGTATATTTGCAATTTGTGCTACCTGCAGGCTCATTTCTGGAGGCTGCGACTGCCAGTTATTGTTGATTACCAAGCCTCCTTGATCTGGGCTTACCTTGATCTGAGGTTCCCAGCTCTGGGCTCACCTCACTGTACAGATGACAGCAGCTCACAGCCCTTCCTAGGCAGCCTAGGATGGATTCCCTGGTTGGACTTTTCTTCGGCTTCTGACTCATCTATGGAGCTTCCATCCTTCCCATAGCCTCTTTTCAATTCCTGGAACTCTCCTCTCTCTTAGCTGAGTTGAGCAGTCAGCTTTTAACTGTATCTCAACTTCTGAATGAGCCTGTGAGGAGCCACTGAGTAGTTCTGTTACTTGGCTTCCTTCTTGCTCAGAAGTCCCTCTGTACATATTTTCTTTATGAACCTTAAACTCCATACCCCAAGGCAAACTTATACAGCTTCAAATTACCGCCTTCATTGTTAAGCAGATCTCATAAATCTAAATCTTAATCCACATGAAGTCCTCCCCATCCTAAGAGATGCCTTAAAATATGAAAGAGTGGGAACTTATAAATATTCCCATCCTGTGCTCTCAACTTCCAGGACTATCTACAGAGTTTATTAAACTCTTTCATATCTTTTAACTGAAAAAAACCCACTTACTATCACTTTTACACCTCAAGCTGAACCATTATGTGGTCTACCACATTTCCTAAAATGCAGGCTGCCTGAGAGACTAAGGTCATAGGGTGGACAATCTCTGATCTCGACATGGCTGTTTCTGGGTCACAAGTTGGAACCAAGACCCAGAAGTGAGCAAAAGGTTTCAGCTGCTCAGGGCAATTGCTCCCAAATCCAAGACTTGAAGCTTTTGTGTCAGCAGGAGATTTCAATCTGAATCCAGTCCTCCAAGCCTCATTTTTATCTGTAAAATGGATCGATACACATAATAGAGATACGTGCATACCCATATTTATAGCAGTGCAACCAACAATAGCTAAACTGTGGAAGACATTGAACTATCCATCAACAGACCAATGGGTAAAAAAGCTACGGTGTATGTACACAATGGAGTACTACTCTTCTCTAAAGACAGACAAATTTGAGGCTTGTGTAGGTAAATGGATGCAACTTGAGACTGTCATGCTTAGTAAAGTGAGTCAAACTCAAAAAGTAAAAAATCTCATGGTTTCTCTAAATGAGAATCCCAGAGTACACAGGCATTTTATAGAATCAAATAGGCGTGATTGTGGGAGTCAGGAGGATATGGGAGCACCAAAAAGGGGGAGGAGAAGGAATTGTAATGTTGTCATGATATATATGTGCACAATACCCTCGAGCTCAATGTAACCATTGTTTAAAAAAAATGGATCCATACTGGAACTAATTGCACAAGCTGCGAGATTCAATGAGTGTGAAAACACATACGGTTCCTGGCATGCAGTAGGCCTGAGTGTTTGCTTTAAGTTTGTGACTATTTTAGTAAGAAGTAAAGGGGCCACCAATGGGCTGGGCCATCAGAGTTACCGTATTTGGTAGTGGAAGATGTTGCTGCTGTTACTGGTGTTGCCTACACAACTGCCTTGCCTGGAGTGGAGCTCAGGGTGCGGAGTGAAGGCACCTCTGAGCTGGGTGGGGAGTTGCAGATTGTGGATTGAGGAGACAAAACAAGACGTGGAGGGGTCAGGTCTCTTGTCCTGTCTCTGCAGATGGGCCCTGCTACATGCTGCTGTGGACCAATCCTGAGGTCTTCAAGGGTGTCCTGACAACTGAGATTGGCTCCCAGGTGGAACTGGAATGTAGCTGTATCTCCTGTCCAAGTCCCAAGTTCTGTTGGGTCCACAATGGCTCCCTCTTGAGCGTCTTGGGGCAAACACGACCCTCTGCAATCTGACCTGGGAGCAGATAGGCAGTTACTGATGCATCATAGAGAAACCGGTGGCCCAGCTGACCACGTACAGGGACGTCAGGATCTAGCCTCCTTATGAGTAGCCCCCTTCCCCTTGGGCTCATGTTCTCTAAGCCTTTCCTCCTCCATCCTTTGCTTGGGAAGTGGCTCTTGTCTTAAAGGGATCATTTCCCCTGCCGTGCCTTACTCACATTCCTAGCAGAGATCTTTCTCCCCTGTTAGGCCAGGTCCAAAGCTGTCTCCTCTACGGGTCTTCCAGTGTCCTCAGACCAATGTCAAGTTGAATCAGTCCTGGGGGATCAAATCACTCATTGTTTACTGAGCACTTACTATGTGCCAGCTGCCATCTAACCTGGGTGACCATCAGTCCCTGTAACCTAAATGATTTATTAGCATCACTTCTATTTTATAGATGACAAACTGAGCCCAGGGAGTGTCTCTCTACTTTATTTGAGGTTCCAATTCTCTTGGACGGAAGAGACAGGACTCAAGACCCAGTAGTTGGACCCCACAGACAGTGCTCACGTGGCTGTCTCAAGAGCAAGCAGAAAGGCAGGGGAGAGGAAGGTGCAGCAGAGGAAGGAGAGAAAGTTGTGGTCATAGAATCAGGAACTTGAAAGAGAGTTTGCCAATGGAGAAAGTGCTTCTTCAGCAGCTACCCACCCAACCTTCCTATCAAGGAAAACGCAGAGGAGTAGGCAGTAAAGAGTAGGGGTTCTTCAGTCTACTGAACTTCGGTCTATGGAACCAATCCCATCCGTGTGTGCCGATCTGCACCAATCAGGAGCACTGCTTGCTGTGCATCAATATAACAGGAGTCCCCACACGACAGGCCACCCAAGAGAGTGTGTAGGAGGCTGTCAGCCTGACTCACCCCAGAGCTGGCTGCAGGCAGATGCAGAATGTGACACTGTATTATCGACTGAAAGGAATTCACTATACATTCTAAGTTAAACCCTTTTTTCAGGAATATATTATAGGTTTATCACACACATAAGATAAAATTTCTCTCATTTTTGGCTTCCTTTTTCACTTTATTACTTCATCTCTTTTAATTCACAGAGGTTTTTAAAATTTTTTGACAGAGTCATATATATATATATATATATATATATATTCACAAACACACACATATACACACATGCACTAAGAAATCATTGCATACCAAAATTAGCACTGTATAGTTACAATAAGATACAATATGTAATTTTAAATGTCTTTGTAGTCACAGTAAAAAAAGATAAAATTACTTTTAATAACATGTATTTAACCAAATATATTCAAGTATCATTTCTACGTGTCATTGATATTAATATTATTAATGAGGGTCTTATGTTGTTTTATCCCCTACGAAATGTAGCACATTTCAAAAGTCTCAATAGCCCCGTGTGGCTAGCAGCAATCAGATTGGATAACAATTATAAAAACTTTATAATTTGTACTTCACTTTCAGGTTTATGACTCATCTCAGGCATTTTTTTGTATATGATGTGGTAAGGTGCCAAGGTTCTTTTTAAATATCTTAATCCATTTGTCATACCAACATTAATTGAAAAATCTTTCCTTTCCCAGTGGAAACTCCTTTGACAATATATGTGTGGTTCATCCTATCTACCACATTCGCTTGATTACTATAGCTTAAAAGTAACATGTTATGTCTCCAACTGATTTCTTCTTTTCCAAGATGTTTTGGTTATTCCAGGCCCTTTACATTTCTGTATATAATTTAAAATCAATTTGTGAATTTATACACATATATTAACTTGCAAACCCTTATATACATATATTACAATACACATACATAAGTCAGACTCTGACTTAAACCAATATGGAGAGAACTAATGTCTTAACAATATCCATATTTCAATCCATGAACATGGTATATTCCCTGTACTCATTTGGGTCTTCCTTTGTTTCATCAACATTTTGTACTTTTTAGCACAGAAATACTGTATTTTAAAGAAATTCTTCTTGATAGTTTACATTTTGGGGACCTGTTGTAAATAGACTTGGATCCAGATTGAGGAAAATTTTAGTACTTCAATCAGTCTTTGGTTTC
This sequence comes from Ctenodactylus gundi, assembly GCA_004027205.1. Lineage (NCBI taxonomy): Eukaryota > Metazoa > Chordata > Mammalia > Rodentia > Ctenodactylidae > Ctenodactylus > Ctenodactylus gundi. The sequence continues at coordinate 62,493 of PVKB01005861.1, forward strand.
TTGCCATCAAGGCTACCTTATGGAATGATTGCTATGACTTACTCCTTCCCTTCATGCCAGTGATATATGTAAGTGAGATTTTGAACCATGTTGTTTCATTCTTCAGATAATCCTGAGATTTGGGTGGACTTTCTCTCATTTGCTTGGCTTGATTGGAGAAGAGGGAGACCGTGAGCTGCTGCTTTCCTCTCAGCCCACAGGACCATCCTTCGAGCTCCACTTCCAAACACAGAGGAGCCAAAGGCTCCGTGGGAGGGAACTGTAGAAGGATGGACCTCTGGAAGGGATGAACCAGTGAGGCAGGTTGAAAAGGGTTTACAAAGGTCAAAGGAATCAGCAGACCATTTCAGTGAGGAAGTGAACGGAGTGATGAGTTGTTCAAATCATGAAGCCATGTGTGAGCTGTGAATACAGCTGAGAGAGCGACCAGTGCCCGAAGGACCCCCTCTGGACTGCGTGAATGAGGTACAGAGTAAGGACAGCCAGGAGCCCTAGAGGCAAAAAGAGGGGAAGACGAACACACAGATCTAATTCCCAGGCAGAGGTCACTTCTGGGAAAGCTGTGAAGTCACTGCTTGTAGGCTACCTTCCGAGCGGGCAGTAGTTTCCAGCAGAACTCTGCCCAAAGCACGGGGTCCAGTACACGCTCGGCATATGGGCTGTGTCAGGAATCTGAGAAAAGTTCACTCCTGTAACTCTCGCCACGGAAATGCGAGAGCAATCGAACGAGAGCGAGAGAGAGTAAGAAAAGTCCCGAGGGAGAGGCGCGACTGCCTGGGAGGTCGAGTCCTGGGAGGCAGAATGCACCTTACTTGCCACCATGAGGGCTATGGTGGAGTTTTGGATGATATGACTGCCTCTGAGTCACCTGTAGGGCTGTGAGTGACCCCTCACTCATGCTCCTCTGGAAAGCACCCCCCCATGCCCTTGTAAGTAACTTCTCACCTGCACACCTGTAAATAACCCCAATAAAGCCACTGGCTTACCAAAATGGACTTTAGGGTAATTGTTACGTTGGTCCGTCTCTTGTAGCCTCTCCGGGGTGAAGAGACCATGATCAAAGGACCCCAGGAAAAGCTATCCATATGACCCATTTGACACAGCAGACAACTGAGGCATAGGGAGATAGAATTTGACTCATAGTTCATAAAGGAGTTCAAACTTGATATGCCCGTGCTCTTTCACTATAGGAAATTTTTGAAGTTTTATCTTATTGGAAACATAGTATATATTTGTTTGGTATAATGTAAAGTTTTGATGGCTTTCTACTCATAGAATAATTAAATTAGGTTAGTTAGCCTATCCGTCACTTCCAATATTTCTCGTTCTTTAGATAGAACATTAGAACCCCTCTCTAATAGCTACTTTATTATTCTGTCTTTTTGGTGACAAGGTGGAAGAACTTAAAGGATTACGTCAAGTGAAGTGAGCAAGGCAGAGGGAAACATAACCTGAGTGATCTCACTCTTGCGCGTGCTGTGGTTTGGACCTGAAGTATCCCCCAAAGCCTCCTGGCTTGGATGCAGTGCGATAACTGTGGAACGGTGTGCTGTTGGGAGGTGGGGCCTGGCCTGGGTGGAGGGGGCAGGTGCTTGGGGCTCGAACTGGAGGGATTGCGTCAACTTGTTCAGGTTGGAGAGTTGTCTAGGGCAGAACTTTCAGGTGTATGTTGGTGACTTGTGGGCCAGGAAGTGAGGGAGGGGCACCTACCCTGGGTGTGGGGGGTCCAGCTGACCTGAGTAAAGGAAGGGAGAAGAAATATTGCTACAGCTTCTTCCTGGGAAGGCCCTGGCCTTGCCTGAGTCTCCTGGTTCACTTGGTTTCTGTCTGAAATGCTGTGAGCAGCTCTCCAGCCTCTGCCATGTACTTCCATTGTCGCCAGCTGCCTAAGAATGGCCTGTGTGAGACTTGAAACTGAGCTAAATAAATCTTTCCTCTCTTAGGTTGCAAATGTTGGGTATTTTGTCAGAGCAATTAATAAGTCCTAAGGCAATATGTAACCTAAAAAGCCAGACTCACGGAAGGAGAAAGTAGGATGGAGATTATGGGAAGCTCAGGGCCAGGTGCATGGGAAAAGCAGAGATGTAGAGCTACAGCACAGAGGTTTGACATGGCAGGAGGAACAGCTTCTAGATGCCCAGCATGGCAACCTAGAGAACTTGCCCCTTTAAGGACCAGCTAGCCGCTGACTCTTCCTCAGCCCAGGGAGGCCACGGGTCCTCAAGCCAGGGCTCGTCTCTGCCGCTTCTCACTTGTGGATCTTTATCTCGGAATACTCAGTGGTGATGGCCCGCTGTCGCTGCAGGTCCCTGGGCCTTTCCTCATGGAAGATGAGGGCTGCGTAGTGGATCTCTTCTCCTTCCTCTAAGGAGGGGTCGGCCACAGCTGGGAGAGGTTGGTATGGGGAAGCGGTATCTGTCTGCGACTCAATCAGGGGACCCTGTATGGGAAGAGGGAGAGAGAGAGAGAGAGAGAGAGAGAGAGAGAGCCAGAGTAGGGCAGTGGGGACGGGAAAGGGCAATGGTGGAGCCTCCCTGAGACAAAGCCACCCCCTTCATCTTGGGCCTCCTCTGTCGAACACCTCTGCAAAATTGTCAAAGACTATTCCAAGTGTTGAGTAGACAGTGGAACAAATGTCTGTGTTTCAAAAACACAGTGTACTGCAGAGGGCTAGCGGTTATCTTACGACAACCCTGTGTCTGCTGCTGCCCCGAATCACAAGGCACTTTTACCACATGTCCCTGGCCTGGAAAAGATCAAAACTCAAAAAATTGAAGTACAGTTCCTACTAAATGGGCATGGCTTTTGCATGACTGTGAAGTTGAACTTGAATAAATGGAGCCGGATGTGGTAGTGTGTGCCCATCATCACCGCACAGGTGGGAGGCACAGGTGGGAGGCACAGGTGGGAGGCACAGGTGGGAGGCTCTCACGTTAGAGCCCAGTCTGGACACATCAAGGACTTATCAAGACCCTGTCTCAAAATAAAACAGAGTTGAGAAGGTAGCTTAGGGTGAAGGATCCGAGTTCAATTCCCAGTCCCACACATGTGAGTCATAAATGAAAATAACATTAAGTTGGGACCTCCTGGACTTGAAACTCCCACTCTCTTGCCCAAAAGCGCACAAAACTCACGGCGACATCAGCTCAGATGAATTTCTTTTCCTCCCCAGATCCTTTCCCCCTTCGACGTTCTTGCTCAGAGAAACTGACGCCTCCTTTCCTCTGGCTGCTCAGGGAAAATCCCTAGGGCTCACCCTCGACCTTCCCAGTCACTCACACTGACTCCAGTCCGCTATGACCTCCTGTCATTTTAACCTCAGAGCCCACCCAGGACAGGCTCCTGGGATGTTCACCAGCCTGCATCCTAACCTCTCTGTTCCTGCCCTTTCTCCTGCAACACAGTGGCCAGAGGGACTCATTAAGATCCAGGCTGGGCCATGTCCCTCTTGTGCTCAGTACTTTCCAAATGCTGCGACAGCTTGCGTGTTCAGCCAAGACCCCCCAGCACCTGACTCCTCCGCATTCATTCACTGTGGCTGGCCCTCCCCTCCTGTCTCGTCACACAGGCCTCTAGTTGTTCCTCCTCTCATGTCAGCCTCCCTTTCCTGGGTCCTTGCGCTTGCTCTACGCTGTCTGGAGCAAACAAATGTGGGGACCATCCACTGGCAACAAAAGGGTTAAACCCCCCAGCAGCAAAATGTCCCCATCAAAACTATCTTATTAAGCAATCCCAAAATAATACCCTAATACTGATCAAAAGCAATACAAAAGGAAAGTAAATCTCTCTCCCGGTGAGAAAGAGCCTCCTGTGATGCCAAGGTAAGTGGCCTTGTCAATCTCATCATTGATGAACAACTTTAGGTACAAAGCAGGTGTTCATAGAAGATCAACAAGGAAGAGGTTCCAAGGATGCCCTGGAAACTGTGTTTCTGACGTGCTTACTAGGTCACATCCCTTTCTAAATATTCTATTTTTTAGTTAAGAAAAAAAAATTTCTCATTCTGACAGGGTGAATCCTTCCCAGGGAACTCTTGACAATGTGCTTCTAACTGAATTAACCCCTGTCTTCTGTCATTCTAATCTTGGTGAACTACCACTGTGCCACTGGCCCTCTCTGAAGCCTCCCGCGTTCCCAGTGGAAACCAAAGTCAGCCAATAGAGTGAGGGAAGACTCTGGGAAAGCACACATCCGACAAGGGCTGAACTTAGAAAGAACTCCTACACGTCAGCAACAAAGACCAAACAACCTGATCAGAAAAGAACACAAATAGACATTTCTGCAGAAAGAAAAAAGATAATCAAACGGCAGCAGGCATATAAAAAGATGCTCACTATCTCTAATTGTTAGAGAAATGAAAGTCAAAACCATACAGAAATATCAAATCACACTCATCAGGATTGACACTACTTATAAAGTGACATGAGACAAAATAGAACAGAAAATAAAAAGTGTTAGCAAGGATACAGAGAAACGAGAACTGTGCATGCTGTGGGAATGGAAAAGGGTGAGGGTGCTGTGGAAAACTAGCCAGGCTCGGTGGCTTAGGCCTGAGACACTAACATTTTGGGAGGTTGAGGCAGGAAGATATCAAGCTCAAGCCCAGTCTGGACAACTTAGAAATTTAGCAAGTTCTTGACTTAAAATAAAAATTAAAACATAAAGCACTGGGATATAGCTCAGGGTGAATGCTCCGATTTCAATCCCCACAATTGTAAAAGTAAAGTAGAATAATAAAGCAAAATTGAACTAAGCTGAGGATGGTGGCTCATGACTGTAATCTAGCGCTCTGGGAGTCTGAAGCAAGTGGATCAGACGTCCAACGCCAGTCTGGGCAACGGGATGAGACCCTGTCTTAAAACAAAACATAAAATGGGCTAGGAATGCTCAGTGTGAGGGTCCCGGGCTCACTTCCAGAACTAATAAATAAGACAGTGGATAAAGAAATTATAGAATAAAAATAGAATTGCCATTTTGATCCAGAAATACAACCCAGGATTTTTTAAAAGATATTTTCGCATCTGTGTCCACCGTAGCATTATTTGCGAGAGCCAAGAGGTAGAAGCAACCCAGATGCCCAAGAGTAGATAAATGGATAAAGACAATGTGATGTGTACACACGCAACAAAAAGGGCTCAGGTTTAAAAATAGAAGGAAGCATTAGCCCGTGCTCTACATGCCACAACACGGAGAACCAAGGATCCGTCATGCTAAGTGGAACGTGCCATCACCAAAAGACATACACTGCATGATTCCACTAGTACCAGCACCTAGAGGTGCCAAGCACATAGAAACAGGAAGTAGATGGTGGCTGCAGGAGCTGGGGGGTGCATGGTGGTGGTCAATGCAGACAGCGTCAGCTCTACACTTAAAAATGGCTAAGATGGTAAGTAAATTTTATGTTAGGTGATTTTTTTAAATTTTTGCAATAGGTGATAGAGAATGTTCAAAACCCTGAAGCCATCTAAAAAAAGTTTCTATTTATAAAATAATAGCGAAAAGTTGAATTGCCATGTGTATTAAAACATTATTTTAGGTTTAAAGATTTTATGCAGACCTACAGCAGAATTTATCATAATTTTGCTTTCCCGAAATAAAGTTTTCAAAATCCCCAATGTTTCTCCCGTTTTGGGCTAAGAATCCTTCCCTGTTCTACAATTTCCCTTGATCATGTTGTAGTTAAAAATAACTTTTAACTAACTTCAGTTTAGATATCTTGTTATTTTATGTATGTATGTATGTATGTATTTTATGTATTTAATGAGACAGGGTCTCACTCTGTGGTCCAGGCTAGTGCTGGACTCACTATGGAGCTACAGGCCTGGGTAAGGCTGTCCAAGATACCCCGAGTCCCCAGCAGTGACAGGGGCCAAGTTGGGGGGGGGGGCAGGTGGCGTGTAGGGCTGGATGCTGCTGCTGAGAAGGAAGAGAAAGCAGCGCGCACAGGGATACTGTGTTGTGACGGAGGAAGAGAGGACCCCGGGAAGGTGGCTTCTCCCCCTGCCGAGCCCGGGGGAGCATGGAGGGAGATGCTCGCGTCTGCCAGATGGCAAGGTGGGGGCGTGGGCTGGAGAGGAGCTCGGGGACAGGCGGACAGAGGGAGGGAGGGGCAAGTTGTGCCTTGCTTGGGGGACAACCCAGGGGGCCAACGTGGGGTAGTGACCAGGCACGGGGCTGGGTGTGGACTCGGACATGCCGCTCACCTGCGAGGCCGAACTTCTTGGGTTCCTGGCACTTTCCGCTGGCCTTGCCAACTTCTTCCGGCAGCGCCGCACTCTGAATGAGGACACCAGGGGACCCTTCAGGCTGAGCAGGTCGGGCCTGGCGCGCCCTGCTGGGTTCCCATTTAGGCTCTAAAGGGATGGCGGAAGTGGGAAAGGGTGGCCCCATCTGAGAAGGCGCATGTAGCCGGCCTGGTCCCACTATTTCGGGAGGCAGCGAAAGGAGCACTGCCAGTTTCGAGGCTCACATGGGCGATCTAGTGACTTAGTGAGGTCCTGTCTCGAAATGAAAAAGCAACAGGGCTGGGGGACGTCACTCAGGTGCAGAGGCCCCGGTTTCAATCCCCGGTACCGGGAGTTAAAAACGAGCAAGCAAGACTAAAAAATAAGCCCAATCGAAACAACAACAAAAAACAAGGGTTAGGTGCATCTGGGGGCGACTCTGCGCCTGGCTTGACCTCCGACCCGGGATGCCCCCTTCCTGCCAGGGTCAATGCTCACGTGACCAGAACGAGGTAGCCGGCCAGAAAGAGCAGGGCGGTGGTGCAGGCTCCCGCGGCCGCCGGCGCCACGCCCGTCGGGCCCGAGGCTTGAGGTCGCGCTTTGCCTGCGGACGGACAGACGGGCACTGGTTTGCTGACTCAGCCCCCGCAGCCCCCACCCCAGAACTCTCTTCCCCGTGCTCCCTCGCGGTGGGAACCGTGGGCTTCCGCTTTCTCAGAGCCACAAGCTGCCAGGGGAAGGAGCGGGTCTAGGCTGAGGAGAGGGGGCGAGAGGGGGCTGGCGGCCTTGCAGCCTTCTCTCCACTTAAAAATCAGTGTTTCGGTCCTCGTGGGATGCATCTTGCATTCTTTTTCACTTTTAAAAAAGATTATTATTTGTAGTAATTTTATTGTAGTAGGTGACATAAAACTTAACATTTTTTTTGGTCAATACATGCATTCCACATTCGATAACACATTAGAACCATGGGGTTTGGGGAATTAGTGAGCCTCTGTGCACACTCCTTTTTCAGAGGTTCACCCTTTTCCTATTAAAGAGTATTGCACCACAATGTTGTTTCAAATCGCTAGGGCTTTTTTTTTTTTTACTTAAAATTTGTATCCAAGGCAAATGCCTCACTCTAGTTCTCTTCTGCAAAACGACTTTATCTTCCCAACCACGCCTAAGGCCCTCTCAGCCTCTCGCCTCCAAGACCGCTAACCTTCTCTCTCCCAGCCTCCCCCCCACCCCACAAAAATAGGACCTGGAGGCTTCGGGTCACAGGCAGACTCAGTCCTCATAGCACAGCTTTGGCGATGGCTGGTGTCCCCATTAAAGCTAAGGGACTGCTCTGTGGGTGAGAGGGCAGGGCAGGTGCTATCCACCTCCAGCCCTCAGCACCCCGCTTGTCACTTACTTGCCAGCGACAGTCTCAGGGAGATGTGCTGGGAGCCCAGAGTGTTGTGAGCTCGGCAGGTGAATTCTCCTCCACTTTGGAGGTGCTCTGGAGTCACCTCCAGTAGCCCAGGGTTTGCAGGCTGTGAGGGGCACAAACTCAGGTTGCCCCAGGACCAGGTCAGCTTGCCAGGACGACAGCTGTGGACTCTGCAGAGAAGGCGTAAGGACTGGCCCTCTGGGACAGAGACAGATGAGCCGTTCCGCAGGGGCGTGGAGGCTGCAGAGAAGAGACCGAGGGTCAGGGTGGGAAAGAGCTGAAGAGAAAAAGGGACGCTGGAGTCCACAGCGGGGGACGGTCACACGGGCCTGGGCTGCAGTAGAGGACTACAGATGCTTCTACCGTGCGGTAGAAGAAACACGTGGCTCAACTTTTTGCATTTGAAAGTGGATCTCATGGACACGCACACAGTTGTGGAAGCAGATACAAGTCTACTTATTGTGCATTTCTTGGAAGAATGAAATCAATGCCATGACCATCCATTGGCAGATGACGCGCACAGAGTCAGGGCCATGGAGTGGGTAGTACGGTCATGGAAAATGAAGAGACCGTCTGGGCTACTGACACCCAGCGACCTCACTGACCAGTCAGCACAGCCTTGCTGACATTGGCCACTTTGAGCGGGGTGGGCAGGGAATGAACTTCTAGGGACAGACTCCTATGTTGTCTCACAGTTTGCTCATATGGTTATATTTCTTTCCACCAACGCTTAGGTTGAAAATTTCAAGGAACTAAAAAGGTAATGCTGGAGAGGGCTTCAGGCAATGGATGAGAACAGGCCTAGAAAGCCCAGTTCTGTTGTATGAATGTTGCCCTGTCCCTGTGGGGGCAGTGGGTGCGTGCAGGAGCTTCAGGGAGTGAGGGGTGGGACAGGTGCTCAAAGTGACAAAGGAGACGGAGATAAGGGGCCATTGGTCCCTCACAAGAGGTCACTGTCAGGAGGTCGCATCTGGAGTGGAAGGGGGGAACTGGCCCTACCCGAGCTGAAGAGGCCCTGCTCCCTGGGACCCAAGGAGAGCCCTCCCTACCTGGGCCAGGTCCTTGGGAGATGGTTACGGTGAGGTTCTGTGGAGGGCCTGGGCAGGAAGACATAACAGGTCTATCAGTTGTGATGCTAAGTACACTTCAGCCCTTGGTCCCCAGGAGCCCGACAGGTGGGGAAGGGTGGAGGCTGTGTCCTCCTGCCTTTTGTCCCTCCTGGGTTCCAGGACCTGGCCCCACCCTCTCCCCTCAGAGACCACCTTCCATCAGGGCCAGGTGCCCCTGCCCAGCTCTCACATGACATGCTGAGGTCGACAGTCATCTTGCTGGTCACGTTAGCCCCAGGCAGAGTCACCTGACAGGTGAGATTGGTGCCGTGGTCTTGGGGCCGGGGGGTGAGGGAGAGCACTGAGGAGTGGGTGATAGTGGGGTCCAGGGGGAGCACAGCAGCTCCTGTCCAGGAGAAGATGGGGGGCGTCCCCCTCTCACAGGCCCAGGGCACAGAGCAGGTTAGATTGTTGGGACGGCCAGATTCCAAGGTCTCTGGGATAAGGATGCGAGGGGTCTGGTTCAGGGCTGGGGAGGAGAGAGGGAAACACCAGGATCAGGAGGGAGGGTCGGATACACAGCCCTGAGAGAATCTCAGAACCTGACCCAGCTCCTCCCCCGAGCCCCTAAGGCCCCACCTCAACCCCTCCCAGGATGGGGTCTATCTTGCCCTGCCCCGTGGCCCCTTGACCTTCCCCATGGCTAACCTGGAGCCCAGGCATTACCTGTCACATGCACAGAGAGCTGGTCACTTATATAACTATATCTTATCTTTCCTCTCTCCACCCGAAAGAAGTATGAGCCCTCGTCCTCCTTCCTGGCGTCTCTGATGTCCAGGGAGCAGTTGTTGCCCTTGGGGTCCCCGAGGAGGTGGAATCGGCCCTCGTTCTCCATCTGCACCCGCATGTGGTTTTTTGGGTTGTATGTGGCCACTAGTTTTTTCGGCTTTGTGCGGAACCAGTAGCCACGAGCTGGGTCTGCGCTGGTCCAGTCTTCCTCTGAGGAGAACTCACAGGGCACGAAGACACACAGGCCCTCTTGCACCGTGACTGACTTGAGCACCCTCAGAGTATACCGCTGCGCCCCCACGCCCTCCGGCCCCCAGAGCGCCAGGAGCGGCAGCAGCAGCAGCATGTCGGGCTGGAGCTGCAGATCTGCCCAGGGGAGTCTGTTCCTGCTCTGGGGAACTGAGAGCGACACCGCCTGGGGGAGGCCCCACAGGAAGAGAAAATGAAGCCAGGTTGGCAGCTTCCTCGGAGGAAGCGCTGCAGACCAGCCACTGTCAGGGCTCAGTCAGCCCTTGCAGACCAGCCTCCTTCCACCACTCCCCAGGTTCATCCTCTGCTGGAACCTGAGGCTCCTCCCAGCTCACCAGCAGGCAGGCACCGCACCCCCACCCCCCGCCCATGTCCTTGGGTGACATTTTCTGCAGTGTGAAAATGGGTTCTTCTAAGCAGACTCCTGAGTCACCACAGAGACTTTCAACACAGTTGGATTAAAACCTGCCACCTCATACCCCAAAACAGAGCTTTTTTTTTTTTTTTTTTTTTTTTTTATCTGCTGGCCTCAGGGCCTTGCTTGTCGGGGCCTGGGTGAACAGAGGGCATGGAGCAAAGTGCACCAGCCTTGGGGTGTCCACTGTTAAGATGGCCAGGGTGTCATGTGAGAAGAGGCACACACCTAAACCCAACAGATTATTTTTTAGCTGTGTGGCAGGGACTGGGAGGAAAGCGGTGATGATCCCAAGACAGGGAGGCTCCTTGACTTCCTGCCATTTGCTCTTGGGACACTTTGGGTGAGGTGAGAATATACGACATATAGATAAAAGGGCCCTTAGAACAGAACTCGGTGATTCCGACAAGGAGAAACAGACCACCACAGGGCTCCAAGACCACCCCCCGGTTCTAGTTCTGTGGCCACAGCCCACTCCCTCCTGAAGAAGTCCCTAGTCTCACTATAATGGTCACTGTCCCCCTAACTGTCTTGCATTTTTACCACCTGAGCACAACATCCTGAACGCTATGGCTTAGGATGTCTTTCGTAGATATTTTCATATGTACAAATTGGTGTGGCTCCGTCTATTCAGTGTTTACCCCCTCCTGGAACCATTACCCCTCATCTGGAGGACAGGAGCTTGGTTGGCACAACTCAGAAGAGGAGGTCCAGGAGTCCTGCATGCATACTATCCCCCTTCCACATGTGTGCATGTGCGTGTGCGCACACACACACCATTTAATGCGTGTTTAGCTGCTATCTCCTTCTGGAACCTTCCTGAGCCCCACGACTTGCCCAAACACCCTCTCTCATAGACGTAGCTCCGAATCTATTCAGCAGGGTCAGGCCATGGCCCCTCTATTTTCTATGGTCTCTAATTTGCAAAGAAAAACAGGAGACTGAAGGAGAGACCGGAGAAGCCACTGAGAATTTTTGCAAAAAGAAGAACTTAGGGCTTCCAGGCCAGAAGAAATGAGAGGCCCTCTCCACCCACTTCCTCAATTTTCTGAAAAATGACACTGAGATCCAGAGTCGTCTGGATATTTCTGTCTCTGCAAAATTCTTATGTTGAAATGGAAATTGCTAAAGTTCTGGTAACAGGAGATGGGCCCCTTTGGCTGGTGATAGGTCAAGGGGCAGAGTGCTTGTGAGTGAGATTTGCACCTTTCTAAGAGAGACTCAAGGAAGCGTGTCTGCTTTGGCCCCCCTATGAGGAAGACACCATCTCTGCGAAAGCATGCCCTCAGCAGACATGAAATCTGCCAGTGCCTGATGCTGGACCTCCCAGCCTTCAAAAATTTATTGTTATAATAAAATCCATTGTTTATAAGCTGCCAGGCCTATGGAATCTTGAACAGCTGCTCAAATACACTCAGGTTACAGCAGGTTAATCACCCCAACCACACAAAGTCTGTCTTGTGTGCCACTGTCTGCACACAAGCCATTTTATCCAGTTTGGCTGCCTGGGGGCAAATTGGACTAAAAGAACCGGTAAGGCTGTCCCAAAAGACAAAATTTCATTCATTCCATCATTTCTCAGCTAGGAAGCATACCTTCAAGCTGTGCTTTCTAGCTTCCCACAAAGGAGTGAGAGACAGCTCTAGTGGTTTCCTTGATGATAGCAACGTCTGGTTGGGAAACAGTCACCTGATGATGCCAGTCCTGTGGTGCAGGTGGCCATGTGGGAAAAGCACAGACAGGAGATGGGTGGGATCCCAGAATTATGGAGGGGAAGGTGATGTCTCAGCGACAAAGGGGCAGAGGTGCTGGTGGCTTCTGGACAGCCATGGGCAGTGTGAACCACACAGGTGACGTTGAGACAAAAATAATCCCAGGACCTGTCACAGTCCTCCTGTACTCCAGAGCCTCAGCCACACACCAGATCCCGTGTTCTGTGTGTGCCCCACCCTACTCTGCCCCATCAGGGGGAAAGGTGCTGACCAGGGTGAACACTTGCTATGGGGGTTCCCTCAGCAAAGACTAAGGCATTGTCCAAAGGGATGATTCAAATTAAGTTCTGACTGTGGAGACTTCAGCCTCTCTGTGCAGGAGCCTGATCTCACAGATAGGAGCCCCAGGTCTGGCGTCAGAGGGTCAACTTGTGAGAAATATAGGGAGATTCCAGGTCCACCTGGAAGGAGCCACTTGGAACACAGCCCAGGTCCCCTTGTCTTGTCTCCTCTCAGAAATGAACAGAGGACAATGTCAGCCCCTTGCCACCATGCCAAGAGCAAGGAAGCTGGCACTCAGACAGGTGGATAAGCAGTTGTAGAAAGCCACCACCTTATGACAAGATGAAATTTATTATGTTTGTTATTATCTCTTTCTTTTGAGTATGGAATGTTCCCGTCACTACTTTAACCCACGGAATGTGGTGGATTAGATGCTCTAAGACTTCCAGGACTTGCACAGTAGGAGCTCTGGCAGCTTCCACTCTTGCGCCATGGATCCCCGCACCTCTGTGCCAGCGGTTTTGGGCACTCTAATGTCCGAAGGGACAGTGAGGTGTCACAAGCCCAACCCAGCAAAGACCACCATCTCTGTGCAACTGCCTGAAGAGCCCAGGGTAAAACACCCAGTGAAACCAATGAACTGGGGTCCGGTTGGTTTATAGCAGGTTGAGATGTAATCAAATGAGACCTGGGCACTCTGATTCACAGAAATAGCTGGCAGAACAGTAGCCCACACAAGTCACAAGTAATAGGGAAAAGGTAAAACTGCAGTTCTACGTCTCAATCTGGTATTTCCATGTGCTACACAGAAAGGGTAAGTTTTAAGTGACAATTTGAAGCCTTCTGTGAACACTGTGGCGACTTTGTCCTCCTGCAGCACGTACACTGAAACTGCTATTTCTGGAATCCTTTCCCTGTGTGCTTCCAGGTTAAAGGTGACCACACAGGAAAGCAAAAGTGAGGGCGCGCATGCAGGCTGAGGGTCGGAAGGGCCCACAGCTATTGCAGCTTTCAAATGTCACGTCTCTTCTATCTGCTGATCTCACTGGTGTGGCATGACAGGTGATCAGCAGCTAGACCTGAAGGAGGGGACGGGGCCAGCCACTTGGAGCAGAGACAGCTGAGTCCTAATCCAAGAACTGGCGGCCCGAGTGGGCATGAGTGGCCAAGAGTGAGACGTGTAGTGACACAGAATGCACCCAGACAAGTGTGGCAACTCTAACCTTTCTTTGCGATCAAACAATGCTCCAGAATATATTTGGTCTGAAAGGAGCATTTGCCTATTCACAGGAAAAACATCTTCCAAAGGCAAAGGCTTCTGTTAGTACTCAGAATGTCTGATGTGTAGGAGTGTGTATGTGTGTGTGTGTGTGTGTGTGTGTGTGTGTGTGTGTAGAGACAGAGAGAGGGGAGAGAGATATCAACCTATATGTAGATATCTATATGTACACATACTATATATTATACAAAAATATCCATGTACATAGATATACAGATACCTATATATGACATAGACATACATAGTTTTGTTTTCTGATGCTATAACAAATAACCTGAGACTGTTAACTTATAACACATAGAAGTTTATTTGGCTCACAGCTTTAGAGACCAGGAAGTCAGGGAGCGTGGCGCCAGGATCTGCTGCACAGCTGGTCAGGGCCTTCTCACGGTGTTACAACATAGCAGAAACTACCGCAGGCTGAGAAGGAGCAAATGTGCTATCTGGGGTCTCTCTACGTCTTCCAAATCCAATAATACCATGAAGGGGTCCCCACCCTCACAACCTCATCAAATCCTAGTTACCTCCCAAAGAATTGATCTTCAAAGTCCATTCACTTATGATTTTAAAGATTAATTTCCAACATATAGATTTGCGAGGAATACTTTCAAACCAGAGGATACATATTCATTTCGTTTGTTTCGGTTTCCCTGGGGAAACCAGGCTGACACAGCCAGTAATGGGACAGGTGAAGCAAGGCCTCATGGGCCACATTCCTACTCACTCACAACTTTTCATGAGAAAAAGAGCCACTGATGGGTGTTAGCATGAGTGTCACAGGGAGAGGTACACGCCTCTGTGTTTTCAGGGACTCACTCAGTGCTCAGGGTAAGGGAGTCACGGGGACGCCATCCTGGACCCAGGAGAGCAAAAAGGAGCTGGGTTGTTTCTCGTGGGTGGTATCATGGACACGGAATCCTGTTCTTAAAGGCAACGTGACCATCATTCACATTTGCAACGCTATAAACAACAGGCTTTCTCTGCCCAGCACAGGTGAGATACTTATGCAGACTGTTGGAAGCATATCTTTATGGAAGAAAGAGAGCTGCCCTGGTGTGCAACTGCAGCTAAGGCTGTAGTGTTGAGAAGCTAAATGTGGAGCAGCGAGAGGGCGAGTCCCCAAATCCGGGCTCCCCATCAGCAGGCGCTGTGAAGATTAAGGGATATTCAGGCCTCAGGAGGTGCACGGAGGGCTAGAGGGGGTGCGGGTCCAAAGCTTCCAGATTTGGGATGAAGGGACCTCAATGAAGCCTCAGTCCTGTACCCTTGGGCACTTCCATACCTGCAGAGTCAACATGGGTCTCAGATCAGTCAAAGTTTTTAGATTCCTACTCCAGGCAGGCAGGATAGCCAGCACAGGCCCTTTTGGGACACAGGGGTCCCAGGGGGGTGCCCCTAAAGAGGGACTTTACCTTACCTTGAATAGTAGATCCAGGTGAGGCCAAAGGTAAGAAGGAAGCCAGCCGCCATGAGGGCCCCCCTGATCAGTGTGAGGACAAGAGGCCAGGACCTGTCCTGCAGCTGAGCTGCACACAGGCAGGAAGATGGCCCTCCTGGGGGAAGGGGGAGGGTGTAGTGAGGTCCCTAGGCCGGGACCCTCGCTCACGTTGAACACCTTTCATGCCATTTCCCTCACACCTGTCCTGATACTCTGCACAGAGACGTTTGAGGACAGGGGGTAGGGGCCTAGCAGGCCTTGAGCCCAAAATGTGAATTTCCCTCCAAACTCAGCCTTCATGGGGCAGCTCCAGACATTCTGGACACAGAGACCTGGGAGGGACTTTGAACTTTTCCTTTCCAGGAGCAGATCAGCGAGGCAGGGGCTGCTGCCCGCCATGCAAACTAGGCTCAGAGCCAGGACCCCCAGCACAGGCAGAGCTATGCCCTTTCCAGGGTGCCAGGGCTGGAGAAGAAGGACATAGACACCAGGGAGGACAGAACCGAGAGGCCTGTCCCTCCCTTAATTCTCACTCAAACAGAAATCTGAGATGGGATAATTAGCACACCAACATACGTGCACATGTCTGAGAGTCAGACATGGCTGAGAAACAGCGGAGGAAAAAAGGCTGGGCTGGGAAATTGGGGTCTTGTGAGGATACAGCGAGGGAGCACTTCAGGAGGGGAGTGTTGTGCAGAGCACAGCCACAGCTACACACAGGTCTGGAGCCTGCGGGGGGTCATGGAGGTGCTGGGACATGACACGCAGAGGAGTTGGCTGAGGGCACCAGGGGACCTTTTAGGGAGGAGGTCTGAGTGAGGGAGAGGCAAGACCCTGTTGGGTACAGGACAGCCACTCTGGGTTTGCCGTGAGGGTCACAGAATCAGGGTGAAACTGAGTAGGAGGACATAGCAATCACACACACACACACACACACACACACACACACACACACGGCACCATGTGAATAGAAAGAAGGGAACAGAGCAAGGAAGAGGTGAAACAGGTCTCAGTGATGCATTTTTAAAAGCAATGGGCTCCCTGACCCGTGGGGATCCCACGTGAAAATGCAGTAGTAAGTCGCACATCCCAAAGGGCAATGGACACCACATGCATTGAGTGAGTTTAGGAGGGAAACAAGTAAGTACAGAGACCTCAGGGTGTCTGGGAGAGCTCCACGCTCAGCAGGGAAGTCGCTGAGCTCACCCAAGGGAGCAGGCAGAGGGAAGCCAAAGGCAGAGCAGGGAGAGTCATTTGCTTGTGCTGTGGGGAAATGCAGATAACGTGGCTGAGAGGAAGGGAGAGGGAACGGTACAGAAGATCAGGGAATGGAAACAGGGACTTGGCAGCGAGGGGTCTGAAGCTGGGGCCCTGGGAGGAACGGAGGAGGGTACGTCAGGGCTGGAAGGCAGGCTGAGAGCCTGGGAGAGAAGAGACGCGCCTGTGTCCGGCTGGAACTTCCCCTGACTTCATTACCTACTTGATTCTCGCTCATTGAGCTGGAACACACCCCCGCCCCTCACTGCAGAAGAGGCCTGCTTTCCTACCTGTGCAGTTTCTCCAGAAAGTGTTGATGGCTGTTGAGTGTGGAGCGCCTGGGGCAGAGAGATGAAACACTTCAGGTTTCAGGCACGAGGTGGGCTGGGGCCATGAGCTTCACCCTCCAGGAGCCACAGAACCTGGGGAAGGGTCTGCTGTGTGTGGCCTGTCTCAGCCCCTCCCCAGCCTGGGCCCTAGGTACTATGCAGCAGCAGTCCCAGGCTCCTCCTTCCTCCCTCCTGCTACCCAGTGTCCTCTGGAATGTGCACATGCCTACCCAGGACTTACAGGAGATGAGCTGGATGGTTTTCTCTATGGTGACAGGAACTGCGGGGAAGGTCACCTGGCACGTGAGGTGGGTGCCATGGTCACGTGGCTGTGCGGTGAAGGTGAGTACTGAGGACCGCGGTGTGGCAAGGACTGCAGAATCGATGCCAGCTCTGGTCCAGAAGAAGTTTGGTGGTGTGGCCTTCTCGCAGGCCCACGGAACAGCACAGATCACTTTTCCGGGGTGCCCAGATTTCAGGATCTCTGGAATATAGATCTCAGGTGTGTAGGTCAGGTCTAGGGAAGAGAAGGGAGGCTGTGCTGAGGTTTCTGGAGGAACACGCCCCAGCGTCCTTGGACGCCTCCCACGATCTTGGAGGAGGAGGACAGCTTCTACGGGTTTGCCTTACCTGTCACAATCAGGAACAGCGGCTGCTCTCGGTAATTGTGTTGTATGTGACCACCTCTCTCCACTCGAAAGAAATAATCCCCAGAATCCTTCTTTTGTACATCTGTGATCCTCAGGGAGCAGTTGTAGGCCCCGGGGTCACCAATGAGCTGGAATCGGCCCTTCGTGGCTGTCTGCACTCCTTTTTGGGGGTCATTTGTAGCCACTGGAGTGTCCCGTCCGGTGTCAGCTCCGCCGTGATACCAGTAGCCATAAGTTTTGTCAGATTTCGGCCCGGAGCTCCGAGGGTACATAACAATGCATGGCACAAAGACACACAGTCCCTCCTGGACTGTCACTGTCCGCTGCACCTCAAGGTTATATCTTGAATTCTCAGCCAAAGTCCCTGAAGAGTAAAAGAGACTGAGTGTGACACTGGCCCAGTCCCACTTTGAGCCCCTTGGCCCCTGGCCTCTTACCTTGCCACAGCGTGGAGAGGTGCAGAAATAGGAGCAGCACAGGCATCTCTTGAGCCATAAGTGACAGTGTGGGAAAGAGTAGGCTGAGAAGGTCAGGGTGACACCGAGAGAAAGCCAGTGGGTGTGGACGGGACTAAGTAATTGTGCACGTAAGTGCAATTTCAGACCTGTAAGCGTCAGAACTGGAAACTCATTGGGAGACCTGTTGTTACTTAATACTCTGCAGCGTTTACTGAGGTCTCCAGATGGCAAAAATGTCCCCAAATCATACTAGAGAAAGTACTTTTAAACTTGGAAGAGTTTATGAAGCCACGGATGGGGCTTCGTTCATGTGCCTCCTTTCTGTTGCCTACTCACCATAGGGCTCTTCTGATGTCTAACTATCCCTGCTTGTTTAAGGACTGTGAGGCTACAGCAAAGGCCATTGGGACTAACAGCTATGATCCCAGTGGGGACTTGAAGAGATAATTCCACAACAGTTGGGCCACATGCAGAGAGGTGGAGAACTGGGTTGACAGAAACACATGGGAAAGGGGACATTGGTTTATGGGATTAATGATTATAATACTAAAAATACTTATAATTTTTATTTACTGTCTATTATATCTCAAGTTTTCATCTTGTTTTGTTTTTGAAACATGCTCTCATGAGACTTTGCTCCATGCCACTTGAAGTTAAGCCTGCCATTATCCTGATGGGCTTATCTTTGTAGGTCACCTTCTGTTTTTCTCTTACCGCTTTTAGTATTTTCTCTTTGTGTTGGGTTTCTAGAATTTAAATTATGATGTGTCGTGGTGAGGATCTCTTCTGATCAAAGTTGTTTGGTGTTCTATATGCCTGCAATAGTTCCATGTTCATTTCTTTTCTTAGATTTGGGAAATTTTCTTCCATAATTTCATTAAACATGTCCTTTAAGCCTTTTGTTTTGTCCTCAGTCTTCTCCTGGACTCCCATAATTCTGAGGTTGTTTCTCCTTGAATCATCTATCAGCCGTTGTAATGATTCGCTTTCTTTCTTATTTACTTTGTGCTCTTCATGGCCTGTATGTTGCAGCTCAGTCACTTTATTTCCTAGGTCTGACATTCTATTCTGAAGATGTTCGATGTGGTTGCTTATTATTTCCTGTGTGTTTTTCACTTCCTGAATATCTGCATTCAATTTTTTTTATATCTCTGTTGTGTTCTTTTCTAATTTCTTATATTGCCTTCATTATATTCTGGTTTATTTCTTCCATGGTCTCCTCTTTTTGCTTTTCAAGGCTTTTTTTAAGCTTAGCTATGCGTTGGCGTAGCTCTTGTGCTGTCTGTTTTATTTCCTGCTTTCTTTCCTGCTTTAATTCCTGCTTTAATTCACTGACTATCTGGGCCCAGAAGTTACCGTAAATTTTGCTATTTTCATCTTTGGATTCTGCAATTTCCTTGTCCCTGATATCATCTGCTGGGGTGTCAGGTCTTTTTGTAGGAGATTTATTACCAAATTTCCTCATGGTTCTGCTGTCTCTGGCTGTCTCTGGTGCTTAGGAAAGAAGGGTTTGGTGAAGGCCCAAACCTAGATGCCTCTGGAAGCCTCTGGGGCTCAGGATCGACAGGGTGATGTAATTCCCTGGAAGCCTCTGGAAGCCTCTGGCTCACAGGATGGACTGGTGATGGACTTCCCGGTCCTAGATGCCTCTGGCGTGCAGGGCAGCAGTGAACCAGAAGCCTCTGGTGCGTGTGGGAGGAATGGGGCAATGATCTCCCTTTTGAGGTATCTTGTGTGTGTGCCCCCAACCCCCCACCCCCTGCATGTTCAGCAAAGCTCTCCGTCTGTCCTGGCTTCCCTCCTCCAGGCCAGGGCTCTCCACCCTCGGAGCAGAGATGCCCCTGAGCTGTTCAGAGGATCAGCAGCCTTTTCCCATCTTTTCTCCTCTCTGCCTCTTGTGCCACTTTTTTCCTAGGCACTGTTAAGGGTGACCCCCAAAGCCCTGATGTGCTCTTCTGAGCTT